>JAHWFP010243272.1:0-22547 GCA_023313725.1 Lithobius niger
ACCCTCCACCATCTTGACGAATACGATAAAAAAAGGTTTTAAAACACCCTCTTCCAGTTCGACGAACCCCCACTTTTCATCAGGTGAATGGAAGTGGATCATTACGCACATTTTGATCAGGTGACAGGATGTAGCAAATCCCACCCTCCTCCAGATCGACGAAATCCGGAAAAAGGCAGTAAAAAGAACCCTCCTCCAGATTGATGAAAAATGGAAGGACGCCATTACCCCCCACTTTTCATCCGGTGATTGTAAGTGCATCGTTACCCTCACTTTTATCAGGTGAGTGGAAGTGGGGGTGACTAGCTGATTTAACATCGCATTTTACCCTACTGCTGTAAGGTTGGAATTTGAAAACTTTTGCATAGCTCTTTGTACTTGTAATAGTCGCAATTTATCCCAATTTTGATACCAACATAAGTTACAAAATTATGCTGCACTCGCTCCATTTCATTTATTAGATAAATCTGGGAGGGATCCGACACAATACTCCCATATGTTAATACGCTACGCTTAACAGAATTTAAGATAGTAATAATAGTTTTTGAATCTGTAAAAATGAAGAAAGACCATTTCAAAAAAACCAAGCATTTTGAAAGCTTTATACACAATAGAATTGATATGTTGATTAAAAATAGAATTAGACTGCAAAACAAAACTTAAATCTTTGACCGAGGTAATACGTCTTAACTCGATATGGCTTAATGTATACTTACAGGTCAAAGGGTTCAGGTATCTGTATGAACAGAACGTAATTATATGACACTTATCAATGTTTAATTTTAAATTCCAGGTTTTGCCTCAAGTGGAGAGGTAGTCCAAAGCCATATATACATGCTAAAGGACCGGTCGTTATGTATCAGCAGAGAGGAGGGAGAAGGGTGCTCCGAGGAAATTGTGTGGGTCATGTATATTTAGGCCTGTCAATGGAGTCACAAAAAAACACTGACCAAACTGGAAGGAACAGTAATTTTAGGACCACGAAATGACACTTTCGGCTGCCATAATTTCTGAAAACACCTCAGCTTTTGAGAGACAACCATCTTCCCCCAGAAATTATAATATGATTTTTTACAAGGTTTTGTAGATCTCAACATCAGTACTATGTAGTGTATTTTTTTCTCTATATAAACTTTCTGAAAATTCTTGTATCCTGGTTCCTTGGATTCTTGTCGTTCAGGTGCTGACTATGTGAGGGTTTGTGCACACAAGAAAACAGTGCATTCATCATAATTATTGTATGGAACTCTACACTAGATGAGTGTAAGGAACATTGGTATTTTGTTACAGAATATTTTTAACTCAACCTTTTCCCTCGGTTAAAACCAAGGCACGTTTTCCTCACAACTAGTGTTAACTTGTTGGTGCAGAGTATTACTTACTTAATTTAGAGACTGGAAATCAGATAATACATTAAAACAAATTTAATTACGCGTGCTGTTAATATGGACTTGTGAGCCTGTCAGGAGGGGATTTTATTTCATAATCTGCAGACAGTCTCACAAAATACGAAAAGCACATCTTTCTCCTTGATGGGGGGGGGATGGCATTATTTTTGGACCTTGAGTGGAGTGGTTAATGTTTTCTCAGGGTTTTGAATTATGGATTTTATAGTCACATTTTCATTTCTCCAGCAATCCCCCCAACACAAATAATGACCATCACCTAATGATTACACTTAGTGACTGTGAACATTAGACCTAGTTAGCCCCCACCCTATTAAGAGGAAAATTTATTTCAGGGTATTTTTCATACCTTTTCACCTACATGATTTCTGTCCTGAGTGTGCTTCATTAGACCCTCACGTCTTCAGCAAAATATTTTTTAAGTTTATTGGAAGCTAAAGGAAACGATTGCTCCTATAGATGAAACGGCGTAATTTTCAAAATGAGAAGACATTTTGAAATGAGAAAAATGTCTAGTAAAGGAAAAAAAACAAAGCTAGTGGTGGTACACTACCGGGGTACACCACCATTACTAGATGGTGCCATGGTAAAATATAAAGAATCTTCCGTGGTGCTACACAGTGACATTGACATCGTTAACTGTTAGAGCTTCCATCCTAGAGCACGAGGATGTACAAAAATTTCAATGACAATAATAAAACGGACGTGGCTTGTTTGTGCCGTAAAAAGATATTTCATTGTTCTTTTCTTGAAAAGAAATTTCTTTCTTCGCTTCCTGCAAGCAAGCGCTAGATAGCATTATAGTGCTACATGGCACTAAGTGCTAAAGATTTTCATTTGGTGGCATTTGGAGCGTTTATTCAAAATAAACCTAAAATACTGACAGAGTTCCACGACTCTAAGAAAAATACCCTTCAATGTGGCTCACGCATTAAAGCTATTTTTAACAAATATTCGAAAAACAAGCTTTATTTCACAGCACAGACATATTTACAAATTTCACCACAACCAACACTAGAGTTCACCAACTGGTCCTGAATGTTCCATTCAAACGGGTTGTCTCCACTGTGTGCATGTGTGTTTGTGTAATACACACCGCACTCCCTCCATTGGCTTCATTCTCCATCAATGATTTTCTGTGTGTTTGCACCATGCTTTTTATACTGCAAGTTCGTACTTTTCACATTCAAATGGCTTCTTTCCTGGGTATTTGAATTTTTGTCTATAGACATCAAAATCCTAGCTCGTGTGATCCACCAGCAATGTTTCTCTAAGTTTCCAAAGTTTGAATTTAAGTTAGTGTCATTTTAAACACTAACTTTCCAGTTAACTTTATGCTTTTATGGTTTTTCGCTAATAGTTTTTAAATTCTGCCATTGTGTATCGAGCTTCAGTTATTATTTCTGTCCATTTTTATGCACCAGGTAGGTATAGTTTTTTTCTCTAACTTTTGCTGCTTTTGTTTTGATTTTCTGCTACTGCATTGAAATTCTATCTTTAATTTTTTGGAACATCTTACCAAAGCTTAGTTCGTGTAAGGCATTACGAGGGGGGGGGGGAGTTGAAAGGTTTTCTTTTATTCAGTTTCGGATTTTTCGTAACCACTCACTTCTCGTCTCACTTCACGTAACCATTATCACATTTTTAGGTTCATGTACGATGGTGCAGTCTACGAATTCCAGTGCCTCCCTTTCGGATTAAACACCGCCACAAGAATCTTCACGTCAGTCCTAAAACCCGTCCTAGTCCACCTGCATCAAAACCAAATTCCTGCAAGCGACTGTTTTGACGATTGGATCCACAACGACGAATGCTACGTTCAGTTCCTTCGCAACCAAGATTTCACCACCTCTCTGCTCACAAATCTGGCCTTCGGCATCAACATGAAAAAATCTCGTCTGAACCCAGTCCAGGATTTCGTTTTTCTAGGAGTCTAATACTGATTTCACACGTTATAATGTTTGGGTGCCAGCCCGGGCTGACCCGTGACGGAGGATTTCACACGTAATAATGTTGTCTGGGCGAAAGCGAGCTGGCCAGGGCTGACGCGCGCCCGAATGGCCGCCTTTCCAGCCGAGGCCAGCCCTGGCTGGCCCTGGCCAGCGCGCCTTATTTTTAACGTGTGAAATTCGAAGCGAGCCCTCCCGCGCTCGTAGCCTTGCAGTGCAGCCCACCAGCCTACATGTCAACAGACGACACGGTAAAGAAATTGTTATGTGACACTCGTAAATTAAATAGTGGCTATTCCACGGGGTTAAAAACACGTGGGAGAAAAGAAGAGAATTAAGTATTGCACCTTAGTAAAAAAAAAATCAGTATTGCATATCAGCATGTTAAAAGGTTCATGATGCATCGCACCGATCAATTTTCTATCAGCGTTTCCAATAATTACTGGCAGTGTTTTTCCCTAAATGATATAATTTATCCAGTTTATTTCCTTTGCAAATTTCCCGCCATTAAAAGAATTTGCTTGGGTGTATCCAAAAGAAAAACTACACTACAAGGAAAAGATTAGAACTTACCGGTCGTTTTTTTTTTTTTATTTTGAGCAAAATAAAATAAAATACTAACCTACATCAAAGAGCCATGTTTCAGAGAGAGCGAAGTTATGTTGTCATAATAACAAACTGTAGCAGAATGAAGACGTGACATCATATTTTTAAAATAAAGAGAAAATAATATGTCGAAGTAAAATTGACACGATCCATATCCATTTTTCTGTTCTAGAACGTTAGACTGCCCTAACGAAGGGCTCGAACCGACAATCTTTGGATACGTTTATAAATCGACTTTACAATTGCCGAACCACGCCACCAAGATTAACTATTGGAGCGTCGGTATTGGTATCCAAAGGACATCGGTTTTGACAATAGTTCCAAAGAGCAACAGAAATGGGTTTCACACCCGTATTGAAAAAAAAAACATTAGCCTGCATTTAATAACGCAAGAAATAAAATCAAGAACCAGCTGGTAGATTATATTTACCAAATTAACGGAAAGGTGTTACCAATAACACAAGTTTTATTTTTTTTTATTTTTAATGCTTTTATAGCCTATTAACCGTGGTACAAGATCAAATTTTTAAAAAATATGGAGAAAAGACGAACGAAAAAGTCTGAGGAAAAAATCGGGGAAAGGGGGAAAATTGGAGACAAGGGAGTTAAAACAGATAAAATGGTTTTTTTTTTTTTTTTCATATTGTTGTATATAGGGTAGATGGTTAGATTAATTGTCTTCGGCTCGAATTTCACCAGGCAGGGTGAGGAGTTCCTCAAGAGATTTTTGTAATCTTTTTTACCGTGGTTCCCCCCCCCTATATTCATGGAGAAGATGGTGTACTAATCTTCGTATTTGATTTTTTTTTTTCAATTCTTGGCTATTTTAAATATTATAACTAATTTTCGCAACGTCAGTTTGACATTAATGTCGAGCTTCACCTGAAAACACGCATTACGAGAAGTGAAGCCAACTCACTGCTCCTATCCTTCTGTCCAATATTTGTCGACCAACGGTGCTCCCAAGCGAGCGCGGGTCGGCTTGCAAGCATTTATCACGTGTGAAATCAAAGCGCGCCCGGAGCTCGGCATGAGGGCTGACCCGGGCTGGCCCCAGCCCGGGTTGGCCAGGGCTGACCCGCGACGAATTATTACGTGTGAAAACAGTATAATTCAATCTCGCATCTGCAACAGTCATGCCTTCACCAAGTATAATAGAAGCAGACACTTTCAATCCATTGAATGTACTCGTCGGGATTGGACTACGTAGCAAATAATGTCCCATACTGCAGGTAGATAACCAGGCCCTTTTAGCACATTCGCGTCGATCATGGAGAAAATCTCAGCCTTCGTCACTTCGATTAGTCCCCACAGGCGACAGTTTTCCTCTCAAAAGCCTCCTATGGTGGTCAAACATCGAAACTCTAACACAGATGATTCCATTTCACGAACAATAGCCAGTACTTCACCTTCTTACAGATGCCCCTTGGATGTGAGGGTACCCGCATAAATCAATACGAAGTTTGCAGTACCTGGACAATCGATGACACGGACCATATCGACATTCTCGACATGAAAGCAATCCCCAATGCCCTTTCTCATTTCTGCCACCTGATCATGGGGTAGACATTACAAATACAGTCGGACAACACAACTGCAGTCACTTACATTCGGAAAGAAGGTGGAACTCACCCCCGACGACTGTATCACATCAGATCCCAGCTCTTCAATAAATGCATCTCTCTGCGCACAACTATCTTGCTTCTCCTCATCCTAGTAAATCGAAATGTAGTAACAGACTCTCTTTCGCCAGAAGCCTCCCTCGGGGAAATGGTCTCTAAAGACGTCCTTCTGCGAATCTGTCCTCAGCATTTGAGGTAAACCCATGATACACCTGCTCGCCACGAGGAACACTGTCAAACATCCACAACTCATCAGCCCAATCCCCGACGCCCTTGTTTGGGCAGTGGACGCCCTGACGTTTCCATGGAAGAACTTCGACGCCTACCTCTTCCAACCCTTCAAGCTTCTACCAGCTTTCCTACAAAAGAGACAAGAACCGCAGGGATTCTTCCTCCTGATAGTTCCGAACTGGAAACGGCCCCCTGGTTTCCTCAACTCCAACATCTCCTTATCGACCTGCCAAGAAGTCTGCCAGAAGTTCCAGTTCTGCTTCGCGAAGACAACAGGAGCTTTGGAAATTAGTTTAGAAACATTGATACGTAAACCTTGACACGTAAACATTGCTAGCGGTAGTAGATTTACTTACATAAGTAAGAACCAAAGGCCTTCGTTTTCTTACGTAAGTTGTAAGGTTGCCAAGGAAGTAGACGATTAGTTTCAAGACAAGGCTCAATTCCAATTTACTCCTTACTGTACAGCTAAGGGACTGCACACAATAGCATTACATATTAGGCATCAGACAGAATTTACCCTTCTGACTGACCCCGTAGGCTCAAGAGGTCCTGACCGTTCAGTCTGAACCCCAAACACCAACTAGTGAGAGGCCGGATCGGGCTGTTATATAGCTGCCCGAGTCCTAGCCTCGTAACCAAAGGATGGCGGCAAAGCCGGCACGATCCGGTTCTAACTGGAGTCGAACAATAGAACACTCTCGCACCCGACTGTTGGGCGCTGTACCAACTCTCGCGTGTATGCAGTGGTTAGCAGCATGCGCACAACATCTCTGTTAACAGCATGGTGCACTAAAGAGCGCTTGCTCCGTAGATTACGTGTTGCTGTCGATGTACGCCGGTTACATCCCCCTCCCCTAAGAGTTAGCTTAGGTGAAGGAACGATGTGCCTTACATAACGCTCTAAGTACCCTCCTGTACCGCAAGGCTAGTACCCAAGATTTCCTTTCGAGCGATTTATTCAACATAAACCTTAAAACTATACAGAGTTTCATGATATTTTAAAAAGATTAGCCTTTAATGTGGCCCATGCATTAAAACTATTAACATATTTTCGTCAAAAAAAAAAAAAACAATCTTCGTTCCGAAGCACTGACATATTTACATCCACTTCACCACTAACACCAGAGTTCACAACAGTTCCTGAATGTCACATTCAAACAGTTTCTCTCCACAGTGTGTGCGTGTGTTTGTGTACTATGCACTGCGCCTCCCTAAATTGGCTTCATTCTCCACTATTTTATGACCTTGTGTTTGCAACTGCGAATTATACAATTGTTCGTATTCATCACACTCAAATGGCTTCTTTCCTGGGCAATGAATTTTTGTCTTAAGACATAAAATTCTAGTTCGTGTGATTCCATAATGTCACTTTAAGTTTTTCAAAAGTTTTGAATTCGAGTTAGTACTATTTTCAAATTATCACTTTTCACTTTAGTTCTGCATTTAATTGTTTTTCACTAATAGTTTTGAAGTTCTGCTATTATTTTTGTGTTCATCTTTGCACTAGGTAAGTATAGTGTTTTTTTTCTGTACCTTTAACTGTTTTAACTTTACTGCACTTGTTTTTGTTTGAATTTCTGCTCTATAGCATTGAAATTCTTATTTTTACATTTCCATTTAATTTAAGTTTTATTCAAACTTCACTTAATTTCACTTTACTTCACTTGGGCTAAGTACGTTTAAGGCTTCTGAGGGGGGGGGGGAGTGAAAAGTTTTATTTTTATTCCGACTTTTCCGACCCGCTGCTTTCCTGCATGACGTCCATCAAGTCCTCCGGACCCAGTAGAAAACGCTCATCTTCTTCATCTACTTCTGGATTTGGTGGAATAGGAATGCTCTCCAAGGGTAGCCCAGCTGCTGTATGGTCCTGGATTTCGGCTGTGTCCTGAGTAGAGGGCATCCGGGTAGAAGTGGCTGCTGGTGCTTCCCTAGGATTATCCATTTTTGGTGGTAGACCGTTGGCATACTTGAGCTTCATGTTTTCGATCGACGAATGGTCTGGCTTTCCAAGTTGGAGTTCATACATTGCCACTTCTTGGTCCCAATAGGCCTGCGACATAGTGCTTGCAGACTTGGCGAAAAAGCACTTTCTTCCAAACTCGCCTGTCCAGACTTGGGCGGATACGTGTTGTTGGTGAATGATGGTAGTTTGGGTGGCCTTCTCTGCAAGTTTTGGTTTTGCAGGTGGTGGTGGCGGAACTGGCTCCCTGTTTTTGGAATGGCGTTGGCGTTTTTTCTTGTTGCCATCGGTGCTACTACGCTGCTTGGGCCTACATCCCTGGGCTTAGGTCGATGGTCCCGGAACTGGTGACGATCGATTGCCTTCTCCTGGAGATTTGGCCTGCTGCTGCTTAGCACCCTCTGATGCCTGACCGGTTGAATTTCCTCCACACTTCGTCTCGGCCTCCTTGCAGACTCTTCCCTCTTTTTCTGCCCATAGCCTGGTGAAACTTCCCTTTTTCCCTCCTTTCCATCATCTTTCCTCTCATCTTTCTTCTCCCGTTTGCTTTCTTTCCTCTCTATCCTGATTTTGTCCCAAAATTTTCCTCTTGTTTTTTTTCTCAGCCAACCTTCTTTCGACAGATGGCCACGACGATGTGCTGGACAGATCAACCTGTTTACCTTTTATACGATTCGAAACAAACGCGTTTTCGTTCATCTGTGCAGCTCGACCTCGGGGTTTTGATTATGCAAAACATGCTAATTTGCCCGCGAATCGCTGAAAACCCGGAAGTATCACACAACTGTACCGGCTCTGTTCCTACTCGCCCGTTTTGTAAATCGCTCCCGTTAAACTGCTGCTGGCTTGCAGTATTGCTTCACAAGCTAAGGATTGAAGTACCAGGTAAGCATAAAAACGCTTTTAATCTATTGGAGTTTTGATATTTGAGATATTGTGTGTAAAAAAAAAGGTTTTAGGTGGTATTCAAGGTAGAAACGGGCCGGCGCCATTTTCTCCTCCTGACCTCCCCGTGTCTTTTTTTTTCATGGAAGTGGGAGAGTTAGGCCTACGCCTGCCTCCCCCCTCCTCAATTCCTATCATTACCGTCGGGAAAGGTGGCCAACGCCCCACCCTCCCCCCTTCTTCTTTAGACAAAAGTAAGTGGTACAAAATACATTTTGAATTCTGTATTTATGCGAAATTCGTGTCAAACGAGTGTGGAAATGACGCTAAATTCTCGGCGTTTCCATTTTCGTTTCCTCAGTTTTCAGTTATTTCTATTGCAGCACCATTTCATGTATGCCAATATTTTGTAACCGAAAAGAGTAAATCTTGTGATTTCTTGGTTTTAGGGCTTAAAACCTACCTAGTGTTCCACGTGAAAAAAATGCTTAACCTGCGCTATAAGTTACTTTGACTCTCCCCCCCCCCCCTCCGCCAATTTGTTTTAGCAAACTGTAGGAGTGGCATGGTTTGTCATGTAACGCTGGTTTGTTATTCGTATTTCTAGGAATACTCTTGTTCTTTTTTGGTTCAGGGACCTTTGGAGGGGTCACATTTGCCAGAAAAAAAGAATGGTTTTAATTGGGCTACATTCAAGGGACCGCTTTCAATTCCCGTTGTAATGTCGCGCATCACGTACGTTTTTTCGGATTTTTGTGCCGAAATTACGTATGGTCCTGTGTATTTTGGGGCTAGGGAGGATGCTATCCCTCGTGCCGCATTTGACAGGATGTGTGTACGGCGGACTACATAATCTCCCACTTTTAGAGTTAGAGGTTTATGTTGTCTATCAAAATAGACTTTTTTCTGTGCCCTTGATGTCTTCATAGACTGCTTTGCCAGTTTATACATCTCAGAAAAATGCTGTACTATCTCCATTTGAACTTCAGTCAAGTCTTTGGTTTTTACGGGGAGCAGTCTCGCCGTTAGTTGAGAGAGCTATATCCCCATGGACCAGCTGGGTTTCGTCCAATGTTCAGTTCACTGGGAGTGAACTTACTAGATTCGGACACAGAACTTCGCATTGCAAAGGCGAATTCCTGCAAATGAAGATCCCAATCACAGTGAGAGGCAGTGAAACAACGTAACATGTGTTTTATTATCTTGTTATGCCTTTCAGTCAGATTAGCTTTAGGGTTGTAAGGGGTTACATAGTGGGTTTTTATACCCCACGAGGCCCACAGACTACTCCATAAATTCGCTATAAGACAAGGTCCATTGTCTGACAGGATACGATCGAACCAGCCCCAACGGAGCACGACCTCCTTCACACATTCGGCCACTTGTTTAGCTTTAGCCGTCCTGAGAGCAAAAAGTTCAGGCCAGGAAGTAAACTCATCCAGGACTACGAGGATCAACGTCGACCTCTATTGGTTACTGGCAAATGCCGAAGAAGATCCACGCACACCCTCTTCCAGGGGGCATTAGGAAGGTCCATAGTGGTCAGGAGTCCAACAGGTTTTGATGTGTCAGTTTTGCAAGTCTGGCACTTCTCACAGCTGCGTACGAACTCTACTATGTCCTTCCTCATGTCAATCCATCCCACCAGCTCCTGCATCCGTTTTAAAGTTTTATGAACTCCAAAATGGCCTCCCAGTGGTGAGTTGTGAACTGCAGCAATCACGATATAACGTAGCGACACTGGTAAAAACGCCCTAAAACGTGTTACCTTCAACTAAATCTCTAACGTTACGTGGAACATAAGTTCTGCACAAGATCCCATCATGCAAGCAGTGCCTACCCGGAGTGAGGATGCCTCCGTCCACAGCTGATGTACATTCAGCTACATTGCCTAGCCTAGCAATATGGCACGATGACCACTTGTCACCAACCTGCGCCGCACGGATTTGTTCCAAGCTTGGAAATCCGTTTGGATTCTTGGTTACTTTCACACGTTCCACCTTACAATCTACCATCAGTATGGGTTTTTTTGCTTCATCCTCATACATTCTAGAGATTGCATCTGCCACCTGGTTTTGAGACCCCTTCTTGTAACAGATCTCAAAATCCATTCCTTGAAGTTCAAGGATCCATCTCGCTAGTCTCCCTGAAGGCTGTTTCAAGGACTTCAAGAACGACAATGCACTGTGGTCTGTCTCAATCAGAAATGGGGCATTTTCAATGTAAAGCCTAAACTTACGTACGGCAAACATTACGCTTCCCATTTCTAATTCAGACACACAGTGTTTTTTTTCAGCATCCGACAGTTTCCTTCCTGCGAATGCCACTGGTACCAGCCCATGTCCTTCGACGTGTTGCGAGAGCACCGCTCCAAATCCGGAAATCGATGCGTCCGAAGAAATTTTGAACCTCTTATCCAGATCTGGTTAAGCCCAAAACACAACCTGACAAGCTGTCTTTGAGTTGTTGTACCGCATCTGAGTGTGTTTTGTTCTACTCCCAGACTGCACCTCCCTTTAGTACCTTGTAAAGACAAGCTGCCTTGACATGGAAATATCTGAGGAATGCCCTATAGAAGCCCATCATTCCCAGAAATCGTCGGAGCGATTTCAAGTTACTAGGTTCAGGGTAATCCCGGATTACCAATACCTTTTATGGTAGTGGTGACAACTCATTTGGTCTTATGAGATGCCCTAAATAAGAGATTTCCTTCGCACAAAAGTTTACTTTTTTTAGATTTACTGTGAGGCCAGCTCTTCCTAGCCTACCCAGTACATCTGCTATGTGGTCTAGATGGCTCTGGTAATCCTGGCTGTAGATTATAGGTCGTCAACATAGACCATAGCATGGGAATACATAGCATCCCCCAAAGCCATGTCCATCAAGCGTGCAAAGGATGCTGGTCCGTTGCATAGCCCATATGGCATTTTTTTGAACTGCCATGACCCCATGTGACAACAAAAACAGGTATACTTCTTGCTTTCAGTTTCCATTCCTATCTGCAAGAAGCCTGATTTCGTGTCCAGAACTGTAAACCATTTTGCCTTACCAAGCATGGAAAATACCTGGCTAGCGTTACTGGTTGGCTGCGAGTCTTTTACTGTCTTACCGTTCAAAATTCTGTAATCTAAGCAAAATCTCTTAGCCCCCTCTTCACCTTTTTTAGGGGCAAGGCAAGGTACAGCTCCCCAAGGTGACACAAAGCGTTCTATTACATCTTCCCTGATCCACTCAAGCATCTGGGCTTCAATAATAGCTCTTGTCTCCTTATTTACTGGCCTATGAGGTAATCTTACTGGTCTGGTACCAGGTTCCACCTCAATCTTGTGTTGGTAGAGATGAGTGCTGCCTCGTTTTGATGTTAACACATGTTTAAATTTGTGTAAACACTTCCTAAGCTGCTTTCGTTGTGCATTTGAGCAATGAGCTTGTTGGATTTTTTCTTCCAATAAGGCATCATCTTTTGCACGCCTCTCTTGATCTACCTCCACCTTCAACTGCTTAAGTTGTTCAATTTTCGTTTGATCAGCCTTTGCAAAAGAAATTGTCTTTTGTTCCTCTGGTCCTACACGCCATCCACCATTTTGGATGTCTGATATGAGGCCAGTCCGACCCAAGAAATCTCGTCCTAAAATAACGCTGTCTGCTGCGTTTTCTAGAACTAAGAAAGTCTGCTGTGCAGAAAAACCACCAGGCCAACGTACCGTAGCTCTACAATAACCACTACCTTGGATATTACCAGCCGCCAAAATAAAGGTTACACAGCAATCCCTGTGCCACTTCACGCTCTTTGCCTGCAAAGTATGTGCCGTAGCACTAGAAGTGATACTTGAACTGGCACCCGTGTCGATCAGTGCCAAAAAAGGTTCCCCTGCCACTTTAATATTTATTAAAGGTACAGTCCCTGATTTGGGTTCATCCTCGACACCTTTAAACAACCGCACGTTTGGTGCAAAGACACGTTTTAATGTGCCTTTCCACAGTCCAGCCCTAGCTCTCCACTCAGCTCTTTTCCCGGTCGTAACGCGGTTAAACCAGGTTAATGACCCTGTTCTGCGTTTTTTGGCTTGTTAGGGCACCTATTGGACCTGTGCCCTTGTTCTTGGCACGTCCAACAACTTCCATCAAAGGGTTATTTTTTTCCCTTTTAGGTTGCTATGGCGTATTTTCTTTTGCAACACCCGCTTTCTGTAATTCGCTGCTTTTGGCGCAGCCTTTACAGAACTTGTGGTGCTTTGTGTGTGATATTTGCCGGCTTGATACCCCCGTGGGTCAAGAGCAGCAAAAGACACCGGTTCAACCTTGTGTTGGAACGCCGGTGTGGTTCCCGTGCTGTTTGTCTGAACCGGACGTAGCACCGTTTCGTTACTTGAAGGCTGACTTCCCTGCACGGCTTCACTGTAAGTGGTGAATCCGCGCCATACCAAGCGTGGCTCTACAGACAAGGATGGGTTAGGGGGTGGCTTGTAAGTTCTCTGTGTTAGCAGAAACTGACTAACCTTGCCTCCTTCCCTCTCCAATTCTTGCAGGGAGTCGAACCGACGACCCTGAAGATGTTGCCTATAGTCTGGGTGCATTTTTGCCAGAATATGCCTAATTTTCTCTGCTTGAGTAGCATTAGGCCACAACCGGTCAAAATACCCGCACACAGCTTGAAAGCCTGAGTCCTCTGAAGCCTGAGTTCTTTCTTCAAGTTCTCTTTTTAAGTCCTCGATATAATTTGGACTTTCAAACTCCAAATTAAAATCTGACTCGAAGGTGTCCCAGTCTCTGTAAGGACCAAACACCCTGTACCAGCGTTCCGCCTCGCCTTGCATAGCCAGTGGAACTACGGTTTTCAGTACATAAGTTTCTGATAAGCTTAGTGCAATGCTGTACTTGTACAGCGCTTCCAAAAAATCAGAAGGCGATTTTTCATCCCCATGACCTCTGTACGAAGGCATGGCGATTTTTTGCGATTTTATGCTCAATCCCTCAAACTGATTTTGCATTAAATTCTGGCCTAAAAAATCGTCCTTATGTTGCCGGTTGAAATCCCCGGCCGCATAGCTAGGACCAGTCCGGCCTTGCACATTTCTATGCTCAACTTTCCTGTTCCTAGACGGCGACACTCTGTGCCTACGTTCAGGTTCATAATCCCTGAATGTATTTACATCCGGTGCATGCATCACTGGTTGTCTCCATTCGTCACGGTTACCACACGTCTGTCTATCCACTCGGTTATGGTTGGCTCCAGGATAGCGCAGACGAGGATTCCGTGTACTGTCGGTAGGCTCCACAGCACGATTTAAACGTCTGTGAGCTATGACAGGCGTAGAGTGCAATGGCCCTCCATTCGTTCTTGTTATGTTGAGAAAAATGACCAGGTTGAGCGGTGACATTCACTCTATTCCGGTTTTCAGGTTGAAAACAGCTTTCTAACTGCTTAAAAACCTTCTGCCGGAAGTCACTTGGCATGGGGCAAGCATCTGCCCAATTTCGAAAATCAATGAAAATAGAGGCATTTCCACGCTGATCTTCTGCATCCTCACGATTTAATTTTGGGGGTGATAGACTTTTTTCCCCACTTGAAAATACCGAGTCTGAAATGTCAGCATCATTTCCCCAAGAATCGTTTAGATCTTCACCTAAATCTTCCACTAAGGGTGCATTTCTGCATTCCTCAGTCCGTGCCCTTTTTCGCAAGTTTCCTAGGCTTGGATTCTGTGCTACTAAAGGCCGTTGATTCGGTGTAGCGTTTTTGTATGCCATGCCTAACTCACAAAATCGCCAGTTTAATAAAAAAAAAAAAATTCAACTTTTTTTTTCGGTCACGAAGTAAATTTTTCAACTTTGATCCTCCGGTGGCCCAAAATCTACTCAAACTTCAATATTGGATACTGTTTTAAAATTACAGTCTCCAACAATTAACGAGTTTACTAGTATTTTGCAGTCTTAAATAATGAGTACCTAGTTAGCTCACTACAGACAACTCAACATTCAACCCGTACGTTAAAAAGTGTGCTCCTTCACTTGTTTACCTTTTACAAATATATTCGCAGCGAAAGACTTTTGCATCCCTTCCACTCCGTAATAATGTAGTGACTTTATTTTCGAAAAAAAACGGTGATTTTTATTTTAGCGGTTTTTAGGCCTACTAAAAAAAAAAACGCTTCTATGAATACCCCTTGGGTTCACACACAGCTACCAATTTTAACGTTTATTTTTCATAAAAAATAAACGGGGTTCTTTTATTCATACTAGTCAGCACTCACTAGTTTAAAAAAAAAAAAGATGGTTTCCAAGGATACTCGACAACGCGGCCACAGGCTGAGTCCGAGGTCACCCCCAAATCGTAATTTTTCTAGACACCGAGTGTTTTGGTCGACCACTCTCATCTAGTCTAAAAACTACTGTTTTACTTTAATTTCTATTCCCAAATAGAAAACAAAGTGGGTAGTTTAATAATGACAATGACAATTCAAAATAAAACTTCGGCTTTTCATGGTTTATCCAACAACACGGCTGGATTCCACAAACTGCCTTCCCAAACTTGGAAAACGCTTATCATTCAGAACTCTCAGAATCGGAAGCATTAAAAAATGTCGGATTCAAATCCTGAGGACAAGGCCCCCCAAAATATGTAAGGTTGCTAAGGAAGTAGACGATTAGTTTCAAGACAAGGCTCAATTCCAATTTACTTCTTACTGTACAGCTAGGGGACTCACACAATAGCATTACATATTAGGCATCAGCCAGAATTTACCCTTTTGACTGACCCTGTAGGCTCAAGAGGTTCTGACCGTTCAGTCTGATCCCCAAACGCCAACTAGTGAGAGGCCGGGATCGGGCTGTTATATAGCTGCCCGAGTCCTAGCCTCGAAACCAAAGGATGGCGGCAAAGCCGGCGCGATCCGGTTCTAACTGGAGTCGAACAATAGAACACCCGACTGTGCCAACTCCCGCGTGTATTGAGTGGTTAGCAGCATGCGCACAACAGCTCTGTTAACGGCAAGGTGCACTAAGGAGCGCTTGCTCCGTAGATTGCGTGTTGCCGTGGATGTACGCCGGTTACAAAGTAAGAAACCCACGCTTTCGTTTTCTTACTGCAAGTAACTTAAGCCCAGCCGTGGTTCTTAAAAGTGGTAAGACAAAGGTTTAATTGTTGTTGTAGTGTGTCATCATGATATGAATCCACTGCTGCAACAATGGTTCAAAAATGAAAGAGTTGTTTTGTACAAGACAAATAGTCCAGACGTCAACTTTAAATTGCTGTACGATTACTAGACCTATTTGAATGTGGCATTGAGAAGTTGGGCTTTGAAAAGCCTGGAAATGGCTTGAAAAATATTACCCGAAAGGTGTACGAACCCTAACTACATTAACTGGCTAAAAAGGCTGGCGTAAAATATTACGATGATATCTGATAATGTTTTGAGAACACTTTTTTAAAAACAAATTTCTTGGAGCCTTAAGTCATCTGATGCCACCTAATTCTCATCTGTTCTAGACATTTAGAACGAGGACGATAGCAGAGCAAATCCTGGGATTCGAACCAGAAAACCTCTATAATCACTGCAAGGGTAAAAGATAATGGCCAAAATAGGGCAAACGCCGAGAGACCGTACCGCTGAAATAGGATGGTCTCGCACACTGTCCTAACCGGCAGTGATTGGTAGGAACTTTGTCACGGTCCTCTTTCCAGTCATCGATAGGCACAATTATTAGGCTACCGACTTCAGGCAAACAGACTCAAGTCTGCCATCGTGCAGCCGTAATGACCGAGTAGTGCTGGAATTATATGAATGGAAGAAATGTTTTGTTGCTTATTCGATTGCCTACGACATATGATATGAGAGCAATTGGCAAAAAAAAAAAGATATTTTACAGGAGAACATTGCGATGTGTAACAAACTACTAGAATGATATGATAAGTTGAAAAAATATTGGCTGCCTATCGTGGTTATATCGCTTATCAAATGTGTATTAACTGCTGCATCAAGCCCATCCCAAAATACTTGATGAGCGAGCAGTAAGTAGGTCATGATATTTGTAAGACGGCTGAACAGACTGGTTTGAACCAACAAAATGGCGAGTTCCGAATCTATTAAAAAATGTATTCCGTGTAATACCAGGCAGAAATAAATGACCGAGCAGGGAACACGTAAAGGTGTCAGGTTCACCTTAAAAAAAAAAACTACGCGGATGTTTGTTTCTTGTATATTGCATGCGTTAATAAATATAGTTAATATGAGCCAGGCAAAATTAGTTCACAAACCGTACGGTATTACACCACGAAAAACTGGCCGAGGAATCTGAAGAAAGCAAGACAATGCCAACATAAGCGAAAACGTACAAACTCAGCTTTAAAAAAAATTGTTCAGTTTAAATTTTTTTTTAAATCGGTTGGCCTTGGCTTAATAACATGTATTTTTTTTTATTTATTCATTAAGCTATTCGACAACTTTCAAACCCCATTAGAGTAGCCTAGTTTACTTGTTACACTAAGTTTTTGTTGTTGTTGTTGTTTTAGTGCTGCGTGGTGCATGTAGTGAAAAGAACTAGCTCATCATGTGCGGATGTCTGTCTGTCGGTCTGTCTGTATCCATGGTAACTTTCGGAACCATTATCCCATTCATTTAAAATTTTCCACGTGCATTCTGTGCCGTATTTGTGGATGAAAATTCGTAAATAAAAAAATACGTTTTTGTTGCTTTTTTCTATACGCAAATTTAGACATAATATTCAGGAAAACTAAACAAACAGACATTAACATACAATAATTTTGTGACAACGTAATTTGATGCGCCCCCTTTCTTTCAGTCATTGGCTCAATGACATAAACAAATTCAAGTAATGAGCCAACTTTATGACTTAGCAGCAATTTTGTTTGGTGTAATTAAATTTTTGTTATATCCGAAAATCACAATTTTTTTTGGGAATCATAGAAATTATTATTTTTAAATATTTTAGTTTCTTAATTTTCTTTTCAACACAATAAATGTTGCTATTCAAATACACTGTACTTACATTATTTTTTGTTAAATGTTAGTAACGGCAAATAACCTAAACGTCATTATTTAACTACATGAGTTGAGATAAAAATAAGCCATGAGTTGAAAGTGCTTAGCCAACACCGAATGTATGACAGTCTAGAATTTTTACAGTCGCAAGGCAAGCCATATGGAAAACCTAAATGTTAATTTAAACTATTTGAAACTGCGATTGAACCTCTTCCCTCATTGTATAAGAATAAACTGTGAAATGTTCGATCATTTTATCATTCGGCTAAATTCAGCAAACAGGGTGCGTAAATCTTTTGCATATTTTGTTAAATACTGCAATATTACAATAGTATTTTTCTTTAACAATTTATTATCTGGTATAACAAAAGAAACAAAACCCTGGGTAAAACGATAACTATGGTGGTTATCAGGAAACATTCTGTGCTGCTACAAATATTACACGCATTCAACAAACAGCCAATAGTTGCTTACCGATCGAATAGCATTTCATGATATCTAAAAAAAACTCAACCTACCGACCTACCTTAAATGAAACAAAAACTAAGGTGCTCACATTAGGGTATTTCCTACATTTTATCGCTATGTGATTCAATTGCTGCACTAAACACCTATTTCGTGAAAATGAAAAAATTTTGTGGCACAGAAGGCTGACGTGGAAGATACCTCCTGACCGGTAATACGTTGCAAGATGGTGGATCGTCAAGGGTGCGTCCACGTAGTTGGACTATTTTTAGTGTGTTTGTGTCTTTTAAAATAGTGATCAAGACAACAATAAATTGCCGAAAATTTTATGCTTAGTGTCATCCATGTACTTGTGGCAACGTATTACCGGTCAGGAGGTATCTTCCACGTCATCCTATTTCGTTGTATAGTAGTTGTTATAGGTTAGGTCAGATGCCGTGGATGGAATATTTCTGCCGGGCTGTGAATTTCACTGGGAAACTGCATTGCATGTACTTCGAAACAACAATGGTCGGCGCCAGTTTGAGGTGAGGTTCATCACAAATCAGTGGAGGGGAGGTAGGGGAAAGGAGGAAATTCTACACAAGTACACCGGTACTGTACTTCATTAAAACATGGGAAACAATTATCTGGATCCAAAATTCTATTCGAGTGTGAAAACGTTGGTCTTCATTTACGAAGTCTTATGGAGAAATTACTAAAAAGATATTGAACTTTTCTTCAATTAATGTAGGCCTAGTAGAAGTAAAAAAAAAAAAAAAAAAATAGGGACCAACATTCTGGACCCAACATCCAGTCCTCATTCGGAAAATATTTTCACGATTTTTCATTTTCATTTTTTTTTAGTTGGAATGCCTATATAAAGGTAGAAGTTGCGTTGTGAATACGCCAAACCAATGTAGGAAATTTCGCAAAAATTTCGAAAATAAAGTAAATTTTTCCGTACTTAGGATTGGATGTTGGATCCCGAAAATTGTTCCTAATTTTTATTTTTTTATTCAATGTTTTAAGTTTGAACAAACAAAAATGTTGCGTGTCAAGTTTATTTATAGAGCTAACTTATTTCCCCCAAGAAAAAGCCAGTTGTATTATGCAAAGCCAAATTCGGGATGAAAACTGATGCATGTGTCAGCTCCTGGCCTAAATCAGTTTAGTAAAGTACCCGAACCATTGCTCGCTTATCCGAGCCAAAAATAATCCACGCCAACTTGCATTTCACAATAGGCCTAGAGCCTTTTTCACTACGTTTACTAGTAGGGCTACAACTTTTCATGGGATCTCTTCCCAGTTTTATTTTCCCGTGTTTAAAAATAACCATTTCGTTCGTGTCTTTTAGTCAATTAAGAAATCCCCTCCCTCTCTGGAAATGCGAATAAGTGATACGGTAAACGAATACACCGTGATCTAGACACACGCTAGTGTGTCGCGCCAAGTTATGCAACAATCATCACAACAAACATCACATCATTTCAATTGGTCTAGGTTGTAAAACCAATGTAGCGCGGCGCCATAGCGTCAGTGTCTTATATCTTGAAGCATGGTAGGGCACATTTCAGGTACTTGGGGAAAAATAATAATGCGGTACAAAAGCTTAAATTGTGTTGAAATCGAGAGCAATGACCCACCTGACAAAAATTAACTCGTGTAGGAATGCCAGCTAATCTGCTTTCAATGCAAAATCTGACCCTCAATAACGTTGTAAATGTGTTAGCTAGCTTGCTAGCTAATTCGCTCATCCCCATGTTAAATACCACAGGGTGATTATTCATACCGAGATAACGGGGAGGCTTCCAACTATGAAATTGGACGAATGGGTTCAGCACAATACGAACTGCGTACCTTTTAGCGTTTGGAGCCAGGGGGCGTAACAGGGATGGCGTGGGAGGGCGCGTTATAACCATTGCTAGTATTGTCGACATCGTCTTTCATTAGACGGACTATGAGAACTGGATAATGACGTATGTGCCTAGACACACACTAGTTCATCACGATAAATCTAAACAACGTTGCAAAGAAATTGAATTCATGTCCAATTCACGAAAAATAAACCAATTGTAAAAACAAAATAAACAAAGCCAAAAAAAAGGTAAAGAGACCACTAAGTTGAGAGTGGTTCCGCCCTTCAAAGGAGTGATATCAAAACACCAAAACTAACTATATAAAACAAATCACAACAAATTATAACCAAACCCAAACCCGTAAAGAGGTGACTAAGTTATAGAGAGTGGTTCGGCCTATAGGCAAAAGGTAGTAACCAATTTCTTGTTGACGTGGCACTTTATAGTACACATCTGCACGGTAGTGGAGTTGAGCCAATACACAATTAAAAAAAAAAGAGTGATATCATATCAAAAAACAAAACTGGTAAAAGGGGACGCCAAGTTCCGAATGGTTCGGCCCTTCAAAGGCGTGATATCAACACACCAAAACATTCGCCAACTTAATCGCACCGAATAATACTTTGGACGTTAAATGAAAACTGGAACATTGCTACCAAAAGTAGCAATGTTCTAGTTTTCATTTTCATTAACCTTCGAATTATTAAGCGGTGCGATTAACTTGACGAATGTTTTGGTGTGTTGATATCACTCCTCTGAAGGGCCGAACCATACGGAACTTGGCCGTCCCTTTTACCAGCTTTGGTTTTTGATATGATTATTCTAAGTTCCAAAACGGGCGGGGATGGGTGTTGGTGGGGGGGGGGCCCCCCCGGAGGGGACATCTGTTGCATCTTCAGTCACTAATCTGATTCAAGTTGGGTAGATAGTTATTTCTTGAATCTCATTAAACAGTTTTAAGTTTCTTGGTTTTGTTGGATTGCCAAACACAACGTTAGTTTACAGCTGGCAATGTGCGAGTGCCAGATTGGTTGTTCCATTTTTCAGTCAGTTTAATTAGAAGAGAGGGATTCGCTTCCTTGGTAAGAAAACAGGTTGACTCTTAGAAGAAAAGACCAGTCAAGATGCTCCATGCGGTCATGTGGTGTTTCGTTGCTATGAGGAAGAGCAGTAGTAGGTGTTGGTGCTGTCTGCTGCAGGCGGTCACATGATGCTTTGTCGCTATGCAGAACTGCAGAAACCGGGGGTGAATCTAGCTGCAGGCGTGTCTCTCCGAAAATACCTTGACTAGACGACGGAAGCCCCACGCAGTGAGCCCTTCGTGAAGTAGCAAACTGACCACCATAGCGCAAGTTGAAATGAACCATGTTCGACCCAAACAACACCTACACGGGCGGATACTATCGCCCAACTGCTAAAGAGGCAGGCATTTTGAGGATGAGGCCTCCAGGTTTGCAAGCAAAGCCAACAGACAATCAACAAACAACATCTATGACAGTCACTGGAAACGAAGGTTTTGTTGCTACAACGGAAGGAAAGCCAATGCAATCAATCCTCCTCTACCAGATCTTTTGTATTTCCCCTATGACTTGTTCAAGGAAGACCTAAAGGTTCCACCATCCTCGTTTACAGGTCTGCCCTGAATTGTCCTCTTGAGTCACCACCATGACATATTAAAAGGAAAAAAAATGACAGGCCGCTCGCCTGGACGCTTTTATAGAGGAACCTGCGGACGCGCATGCGCTTTGCGGGTTATGCAGCTGGCCTGCTCTACACAACTAAGAAACCTCTAGGGATAAAGAACATTAAGGGAAGGAATGCATAAATTTACAAGAAACGTATATTTTCGTACTTAAGCAACGGAAACCAATATTTTAAACGTAGGTATAGTATCCTGAAAATAATGTGTTAAACCTACGTAAGTTAAGCACAAGAAAATAACTACACCTTTTATTTAAGTATTTTAAACAGTAGAGTATGAACGAAAAATAGGTTCAAAATGTGGGTAATAGTGAGTTTACTTTTGTGTTTTATGTATTAATGTACTTTGCAGGATCATTTTGCCTTTTAATACTATTGACAAGCACGTGTTTTGCCCCATTCCATCAATCTAAAGGCATTCAATGGGTGAGTGAAAAGGAAACTTCCCCCAAAAAAAAACACATTTGTAGAACCGAGATCCAGCAACAGATCTCATTAACAGTTTGGACATTTCATCTATGAAATCGAGTGCACAATACGTTCAAATTGCATGTGGGGAATCGGGAATCAGAAACGCGCTGAATTACTCCCCAAGGTATTTCTGCATGATCAATTATCCACAGCTCGTTCGCACAGTCAGACAACTTTTACACTATTTTTTGAGTCTGATACGTACTGTGGTCAAGCATATAAACAACAAACATTGTAAACGACAAATTTCATCAGGAATTTCCTTCCGTCCCCCCCCCCCAACCCATCCCTTCTCCTGGTACGGTGTTAGCGGCTCATAACCATTCCGGTAACCATCCGCATTCTAGTGGAAAATATATATTTATTATTATTATTATTATTATTATTATTATTATTATTATTATTATT
>JAHWFP010243272.1:22557-43533 GCA_023313725.1 Lithobius niger
ATTATTATTATTATTATTATTATTATTATTATTATTATTATTATTATATGCCCCGTTGTCGAGGTAGTCGTCACGACATTCGACTTGGCATTCACTTGACTGACCATTCGGTTGAGCTAGTTCACATTGCCTCACCCCTCACAAAGTTGCCTGTGCATTTTGGAACTCGTTTGTTTTGCCTTCTGATTGCCGGTGTTCTGAGAAACTGGTCTGATTAAACGAAAGGTGTGCTGCAAGCGCCTATATTCCAAAGCACAACTGCTGCAGGACCCCTATGCATGGGCTCCTCATGAGTACTTGTTATTCGAGTATTTTGTGCCTGCTTGGAATGAATTACAATTCAAGCGAAAGTGTATTCAATCAAATGAGACTGTGTAAGAGACAGCTTGGCACCCAGAGGGGACAAGGGGGGATTTAAATACGGGACTGAATGCAGTTCATAAAAGTCTATAAAATGCCATTTTAAACGTTGGCTCTAAAATAATGAAAATGAGATGTTTTACAGACCTGATAGACGTAAAAAAAATTCCCTCCCATTTCTGAACCCCTTTGATGAATTTATCTCCCCATTTTAAATTCCAATTCTCTTCCCCCTCCCGAACGAAATTCTTGGATGCGCCACTGGTAAGAGTGCCGAGTGCAACATATGTGGGATTAGAAGAATAGCTAATGTCATGTTTAAAAAAAAAGAAGTTGGTGTTCTCTAATGAAAGTTGTTAATAGGTTATGGACCTTGTAATACCTGGTGCTGGTCGTATTCAGTTAATGTCGCATAAAGTCTTTGGTTGCTTTGTTTTAGCTGTTGCATAATTAGCTGACTTAAAACACCAAAATTGAATGGGCATTCGAAACTTTTTTTTATATTTTGAATTTCACAATTTCAGAAACATGACTTACACTGACTTAATACGGCTCGTACCGTATTAAACTTGTGATAATCGCTTGTCTAAACTCACATAAACAAAACATTAATTAATGCTAAATTTTACAATTTGTGCCAAAAATGTTCTTTATTGAACTGCTTATTAATTGAATATACTCACCTGCTAACGTTACTCGTGAGCTACTAACACAGCATTGGATTATAATGCTAGCTTCTTAGGATAGCATTTATTTTTCGCTCTGAATCATCGATAATCATATTTTATTAAAATTTAAACTACCGAGTGCTCTCTCTGAACTTCACTAGTAAATCATATATTTGGCATAAACTGCAGTCATAACTTACACAGCACTGAAGTTTTCATGCTATTGATTTCGGTGATCTTGACATCCACAATTTACGGTTAGAGCTTACTAACGATAATGTTATGGAAAGCTAAAATTGTAACGACACTTTAGACAGGACTGTACACTCCGTGCACATCTGTAACAGACGTGGCCAGCCACAAATGACGCCCCTTTTTACTCATTCTAACAAACTTTTGATCCTATCTTCTCTTCTTATTCACTTTGATCTTCGTATAACGTGTTCGTCCTTCTTGGCATTTTCAAAATATCAATAAAGATATTTGTTATTCTTTTAACGTCCGAAATTTAAAGAAACTACATAAACACGATAACTTCGTGCCCTGATCTGACATTTTAAATTTTAAATTATGGGGTTGTTCACTTCCATAAAATAATCTTGAAACTTAAGATTACCTCCAACTCACTTAAAGTACACTGCAAAATTGACGTTGTGAGTTACAACACCTACATAATCCTAAAACTCGTTATTAAAACTCGTTATAAGAACGCTCTTGGTGTTACAGTGAGGTTTTAGGCGGTGTAAAGTGCAACGTATACAAACGCAACGTTTAGGATCAGTCTTCCAAAGACGAATATTTGTAGATGTTTCGTGTTTAAACGTTTACAGAATAGGTGTTGTAACCCACCACAACGTCTATAGGTGTTGTAAACCACAACGCCTAAACCACCCCACAAGCACTGAATGACGTCACAAATATAATTAAGAGTAAACATTCTCCTTAACAAAATGCGTCAAAAATTACTTTTCAAGCTTTAAATATTTTATTATAGTCCATTTTTAAAAAGATTTTCAGTCTTTGGATGAAAATAGTGTCAACTAAACTGTGTTTTAATCCTAGTTTGCTAAAGTTAAATTGTGCCTGGATTGTATCATTCAGTAGATGTTTTTGCTTATAATTTAATTATGCCTAACACTAATAGCAGCAGTTCTTTAGTTTTACAGTCTAACTGCAGCCTTTAGGCTGTGACTGGATTTGCAACTGGATTTTAATTTTATATTGCTTTAAAAGCTGTTGTTTAGCCAGTCCTGTGAAGACGAAAAATTCAAATGGTAAACACGTTGGTAAGCTGAATCTCCAATAGAAGCCTCGATTGCAGCTATTATACTAACGTGCTGCACCTCTTTGGTTACGTTTGGTGGTACTGATGTGTCGTTAAACCCTAAATATCAGTAAATGTTTGCCTTACCCATAATTAATTTAAAACTGCTCTGACGTTAGGGACGAATTAATAAAAAGTACCTAAGCAATCCGACGACCACAACAAGTGTACAGTTGCGTTTGAAAGTGGTGGTTTAACAAGAGTTTCTTTGTATTGAAACCCCATTTATTCGGTGTGTTTGGGCAATACCTTCAGCTTCTTGATACATGATCCTCGTTTGCCTTTTAGGCCTTGAGGGTGACCAATCGTCTGTAACCCTTCCCACAGATTTAAAAAAAATACAAAAGTATGATAGATGACTTACGGCACAACACAATAAAGGCATGCGTTGTAGATGTTGTAAGACGTAACGTCTACTGTAGGTGTTGTAACACACAACGTCTACTGAAAGTGTTATAAAACACAACGTTTATTGTAGGTGTTGTAAACCACAACATGTTGTGATCACAACGTGTCGTAAAAAAGGAGACAGACACGTGTTGTAGTAGACGTTGTGAATTAACGTCTATATTTACAGTGTATAGGTACATCAAATTTGTTTACCGAACTGGCGCTTAAACTGTACAGATCTGAAAAATGTAATTTGCTTACCGTATTTGTACAATGTGGCAAAACTAATTTGTGAGAAAAGAGAAAAATGTTTTAAAGAGTTCCCTGAAGAAAATCAGTCTCAAAATGGCATGAAATAACAAGCTTATAATTTTCAGCACTCTATATATTTATACGTCTTGTTCACAAAGGTGGTAAAAGAAAAAAAAACAATCACACACAAGGTCCCAGCCCTAAACGCACTAACTGGCAGCAACCATATTGGTTTTGACAGGAACCCTTAAAAAAAATTAGTATAAATTGCTTTCCCCCTACGAAAAGTCCAGATTTGGACCATATCTTGACCTACAGATAGCCCATAACCGAGTTCCAACTATCATCATATCGAGACTCCAGATATAATCGATATCTGGCTCCAGATATTCCATACCCAAAATTGGTCCCCACCAAATTGGCATTACATGATTATATCCGGGGAGAAAATGTCAGATCTCACCGTACCTGATTATATCCAGCCACATATAATCAGATCCGCCTTCATCAAAAATTGGCCGGCAATGGGCATGTCTACTCAGATCAAGGCGTGTATGCCCGGATTTAATTAGATATCAACCACGCTTATTAATTAAGCATGAAGCGTCTACCTATCTATAGCTCAACCCACCATTTGAAATCCCAGGGTGACACAATGAGCCATGAGTGATAGTGGTAGTTTACCAAATCAAACACCTGTTGTAACTACTCAGGGAGTGGACGATTGATTTCAAGATATACTCGAGCACAATTCACACCTTAATGCACAGCTAGGGGTATGTACACAGAGTAGCACATATTAGGCACTGACAAGTTGCAGCCTGTCAGCCCTAACGCTCAGATCTAGGTGGACCAACCTGTCGAGTTGTTCCTCCCTCACCAATTGCCTCCTGGACGCCCAAGTGCTACGTTTTATAGTGGGGCCAGAACAAAAGAAGTAGCCTCAGGCACTAGCCAACAAGTCCAGGCATGCCCCATTGGTCAAGCAATGGTGCAGGCCTAGTACCCGGCTGTTGGCGTCCGGCCAAGTTCAGCAGTTAGGCTGAAGTTGGCAGGGCGCACAATCAGCTTATGTAACTGCAAGGTGCACTACGAGCGTTGACTCGTATTGCACCCTGCTATACGTAAATAGCATGTTACATCTCCCCCACCCTAAGTTTTGCTTAGGCAAAGGAAGATCTACCTCTTGATACTCTGATCCCTTCAGCCTGCAATAAGGTTTAAAAATTATTCCAAGTTCATTTATTACAACAAATGCCCCTACATACAGAGTTTCATGAATTGCCCTGTCACAATCTTTGCAAACTCCTGTTCTAACAAGCTTGCAAACAACCAAAACTTAACAATCAGAAAAAAACAACAAGCTAAAAACAAAACAAAAATACCAACAACGTCTTCATCCGCAGCACAAAACATAACAGTGTCCTTCGTTTCAAACTTAACATCGTAATAACAGTCCTTTGTCACCACACGCCGCACAAACTTAACAATTGTCCTTCGTAGCCACTACGTAACAACTCCACAACCAAAGGGAACACATAACCTTCCAGTCTCCAGCTCTCCCGAGAATTCCCATACCGTCCACCACCTGTCGTTGAAGATTTACTAGTCGAGACGCTTCGCAGAGGATGTCTTTACGTGACTAAAGTAAACTTCTCCAACACGCAGCTTCTAATAACGGTCTTCCCCAGTTTGAGCTCTTCCACCTTCCAGTTGAATGTGCACGCTTCCTTTCCACACCACAAGCTTTAAAACACTCGTTGCTTGGCAACAGTACATGAATTTTAAGATTTTTCACACTTCCAACATTGCTCGGAATTTGTCCAAGGTGGTGCTCAGGGGGTTGCGTGCAGACTCTCGTAGCCCATGCCTCCTAAGATGGTCGATATTGACCTCTAATGTCGGACTGGCATCTTCTTCCGCTTCCACATTGCACACCACTTCACCGAAAACATTTTCCATTATTCACTCCAATGAGCGTCCCATACGGATTCTCACACAGGTAGCCATTTGTGGCTCCTTTCGGTGCAATCCACACGCAACTTCCGTCCATGATGACATGGCCGGCATCGCTGCACTTTACGACAACAACAACAACACAGTCCTCTCTGTGATTCACATAACACGCAGTCCATTCTGCAACACTCCACGAAGCATGCCCACTTCAAAGTCCTCGACGACACCGTGTCCTAGACCGCACAAAGTCCTTCTTTGTCCAACACTTTACGTGCCTTCCATGTCCCTCGATGACTCCATGGTGGTCCCATCCATCGGTTGTGCCCTCTCGAGCGGACGAGAAAATGGAAGCCATCTCCGAGTTTTGTGCAAAGCACGTTCAGCAGCCAGATAGTCAGTGAGAGAGAAAAAAAATTTGGCGCTCCCTCCACTGTCTTCTGTCGTGTACAGTTAAGGGTCTGTTTCACCCTTTTCTGCTCACCTGCTGGGAAAAAAAAATTGTTCCAACATTCAGCAGAAATTCCGGAATTGTGGTCGTCCGGAGTGCCTCTGGTTTCAAGGAAGGGGGGGGTTGGTTGCCACACCACCTACCCTATCACGCATCGAACACTCTACCCCAATCCGTTCATTCAACCTAATTCTCCAATCCATTTTTATAGATTGTGCCCTTAGACCGCAGCACTCACATGCTGGTGAAGTGATCTGGCCAAACGCCACTAGAGCGAGCCTACAGCTTCAACCAAACATGCTACGTAGAGCTGGCCTCGCACTGCCATCCCGCATGCGGGTAGAGATCCTCACTGAAATTCTCCCACATTTAAAACGAACTACGGCCGTAGTCCACACGTCACCTAGTCCAGTGACCAGACGCCGAGAATAAACGTACTCTCATTTCGCGTCTCTTACAGAATAAACCATTCCGTCGGGATTGTGCTACACGCCTTACATGCCCTACCTCACACAGTAGTCGTCTAGCTGACTTTTTAAGACCAACTAACATAAACAGTGTGTCCGCTACCGAGCTGAACAATCACTTGAAACTAAAATAATTCACGTCAGTCTCATGAAAATACCTTTTCAGAACTGCCCCTTAAATTAGTCTCCGTCCGTGTTTTCCATAGCTTGTTTTGAATTGATTCCTTTCGGTCAACCAAAGCTCCGCCATGTACACACAGGTGCTTCTGTGCATAGCTGACCTGCGGTTTTCGCCTAGGTCGCTCTGCATAAACACTTGTAACCTTCGGCCTCCCCACGAGAGGGCGCAACCCAGGCTGGTTACCGTTCCATGTAAGTCCAGGTTGTCCACCCAACCCACAACGCACTGCTGGGTCCAGGGTGCCTCCCTTATCCTACACCTCTCCGCTTCCCGCATTTCTCTTTTCAAGGTACTGCGATCACGGAAAGCTACGCTCACACATGCACACTGCATTTGTGTTTACGTAGGCCTGACTGTACATTAAGCCAACTGCCTTAGGAGTGTTACCAACCTAGGGCAGTCAACCGACCGATGACCCAGTCGATAGCGACCACTATCCAACCTCGTGGCTGGAAGCAACCGACGGTCTTTTCGCCCTTTGATAGACATGGAGGCCTTCAGTATCTCCTCTGCACTATATTGCTGATTTGACATGCCCCTGGACCCTTGAGAGCCCACTGCCGCCTGTTAAGGCCCACACTATATGGAGCCTATCCCCCTTTATGAGCCCTCAGCAATCACCCTATTTTCGGTTTCTTTTTGTTCAACAACAAAACAAAATAGGTTTCTGTCTGGATCGCCACCGCACATATTCCTGCGTGCATGATTTGAGAAATCTGCATGCAGCGTATATGAGGATGCGATCTTCGTTTGTACGACATAATAAAAATGTGATTTCTTTTTATATGCGACAAACGGGTCAAAATGCGGCAGCCTGTTCACGCTCTTATTCCAGGTTTTGTTACCTGAACAAGGTTGTGGACTGATGCCTCATTTTCGGTTGCCAAGTTATCGTCTTAAATTGTAAGCCTTTTCCTTGCTTCACAATTAATTTCGATCAACTGACAATGGCCCTGACAAGGTCCAATTTTGAAAAAATTCGGTTTCGACCGGAACTCCAGTCAATTCCTAATTTTCCATTTTCAAAACCCATTCTTTGATCAGTTAAATGGTTAAGGCTGCACTGCGCATTTGAATTTTCGGATCCAAATCACAAACTTCCTCACCTATTAACCCTCCAAAGTTATGTCCGTAACAATTCGCAATCCAAAGCCTACTGACAGCTACTAGATTAAACCAATTTTTACAGCCCTCCATTCCCTGCCATCCATACGACAATGAACCGTACTAGTTCACGTCTCCGGGAAGGAAAGGGGGGGGGGGCCCCACGTTTGCCGAATATGCTTTCCTTTTTTTTTTTCTTCACAATTTGTCACCGTACATCCCGTCCGTATTCCAGGCAACCATTTCCGGTTCCAGACACACATGGAATTAAAAAAAAACCTACTTTTCCAGAACACAAGAAAAAAAATTGCATCCGAGTCAAGTCGCCAATTTGCAGAAATCAGTTTATTCCTTTCGGACTATCTTCGTAAATCGTCAGTTTTTTTTTATTTACTCCAGATCGTTGAGTAGTAAACTACCCAACTACGGAAATAAGCGAAGTCTAGCTCCAAATTTGCTCAATTTCCTGACATTTTGACGTGCCAGTCTTAGTGGGGACAAGTTCGAATCTGAATAAATTCATTCCGAATTGAAACCTGTCTTCCACCCAAGAAGTGTCAAAACCTTCCCCATTTTTATGAACTTGGGTAGTATTTCTACTATTCTCAGTCCTCGTCCTTTTTTGTGCGTTACTTAGGTCCAAGTTTCGCATTACTAATGGTCGTGAAATAGGAGGTATTTTTCGCTTAAATTACGAGCAGTGCAACCCGTAATTTTCGCTGGTGGAAAAAAAATGTTAGCGTTCCCGCTTTTTTTTTCTCTATGGCGAAGTGATTCTCCGGCCTGGACCCTTTCTGAGGTTTATATCCAGTCCGTTCTCACTTCAACACTAAATTTGTTTTAGTTTCACAAATCCAGTGTACTTGAGTTAATAGTTGCAATGCTTTCAAAATAATGAGGACTCAGTTAGCTCACTACCGATCAATGCAGCCTTCAACTCGTAGCTTTAAAGTGCGTCCTTCACTTTTTCCACTCTTACAAATGTCTGTGTAACGGGGTTTATTGATGCCCACTACTCAGTGTTTTGCGTTTCAGTCTTTATTTCCCTTTCAGAAAATTGGTGACTTTATTTCGTCCTTCCTTTACCATCCGGTCAAAATAAAGTGCGGTATTTCGTAGGTGCTCAACGAGTCTACAAATTACCTCCCCTGTTCAATGTCATTTACAAATAAGTAATAGTTATTGGTTAAAAACTATTGGTTATCGATTTTTAAACCACGGCTGGGATGATTTGGCCGCGAGACATGCAAATACTCGAGATTTGCATGTCGAGCGGCCAAATCTTCGCAGCCGTGGTTTAAAAATCGATAACCAATAGTTCTTTAATAAATAACATATTTATATCAAGGTTGGGACGTCAAGCTAACTCGTATTTAATTAAACCGTGTTTGTGTTTGTGTATTTTGTGAAAGGTCATTCCATTTTAGTTTACTGAGGGTGGAGTGGTTGGTAGACGAGTCGTCGTTTGCGTCCGTTTGTGGGGGATTGGGCAGCGTCGTTTCGCCGTATTTCACGCTAGCCAGGTCGCTTGTGTTTTCGAAGCTTTTCCGAGTGATAGAACTTCGATAAAAGGCTGCAGGGATAGAATGACATTCTGGGAAGGTATGTAATTCGTTTTGAGCGTTTGTAATTTGAGAATTGTTTATAAACTAGGTAATAGGGTAGCGATATGAATGAAGGTCATTGCATTTTAGTTTGCGGAGGGAGGGGGAGAGGGGAGTTAACGCAGCGTGAATGGCTTAGATATTGGCCAGACGTATAAGAGTTTGCAGGGATGGGATTTCATTCCTTTTAAGTAATTAAGTTTTGTGCGTTTTTATTGCGTTACGTTTTTCTTTTCACGATGTAATTTGGTCGTTGGTGTGTGCTCCCGGTCGCGTGATCCGGAAGTGTCAAAAGTGTGGGTTATTGGCAAAAGTGTGGGTTATCGGCAAAAGTGTGAGGTAACTTGATAACCCACACTTTTTTCGATGACGCACACTTCCGGTGTTGGTTAACGGGATTTAACCAACGGAAATTTAGCATGGCGTTCAGTTAGCGTGACGTCACAGCCGTGGTATAAATGCAAAGAACGGTGTATTTTTCGTCCAAATTAATTATTTTTATTAATTCTTAGAAAAAATATTGTCTATCACCAAGCAATGGGTAGCTCTCCCCACGGCTAAGATCCTTCCAACTGTTTTACTTTAAATTCCTTACGGAAAAGAAAGCGAGTTGCATTTTTAGTCCCGAAACCACTGGTATGGTCCGAAAAAAAAATTCTGGCTACCGTAGTTTTACTCAAGTCTCGGCCGAGTTCTACAGTCTGCCCTCAAATTTGGTCGCAATCCTGTTCAAGAGGTGTTTGCCTCAAGAATATTTGCAGCCAAGTATTTTTGCTAGTTAGTCACAGTCACTTAGTGAAAAATTTCGCAAAATCTTCTACCTAAGATGTTCTTATTTTTTTCCATCCCGAAGGTTTGGAAAATAAGACTCTCCTATCCCGAAGGTTTAGGAATCCCGGACAGGCCCCCAAAATATGTAACTACTCAGGGAGTGGAAGATTGATTTCAAGATATACTCGAGCACAATTCACACCTTGATGCACAGCTAGGGGTCTGTATACAGAGTAGCACATATTAGGCACTGACAAGTTGCAGCCTGTCAGCCCTAACGCTCAGCTCTAGGAGGACCAACCTGTCGAGTTGTTCCTCCCTCACCAATTGCCTCCTGGACGCCCAAGTGCCACGTTTTATAGTGGGGCCAGAACAATAGAAGTAGCCTCAGGCACTAGCCAACAAGTCCAGGCATGCCCCATTGGTCAAGCAATGGTGCAGGCCTACCCGGCTGTTGGCGTCCGGCCAAGTTCAGCAGTTAGGCTGAAGTTGGCAGGGCGCACAATCAGCTTATGTAACTGCAAGGTGCACTACGAGCGTTGACTCGTATTGCACCCTGCTATACGTAAATAGCATGTTACACTGGTAGAGTGATTTCCAAAGGCATTCCAAACGCACTGGCTTGGAGCACTGATCGACTTTACAACTTAAGAATTCGCAGCAGACGACAGACATAATGCAAGCAGTTTTAATAGACACGAATATTTATTACAACAAATGCTACTTCATAATTAATGTCATTGTTTACTGGCCCTTGCTAGTGGTAGCAGAAATAAAAGCAGTTCCGCCCAAGCAGTACTCATGGCAGAAGCAATACGGGACTCAGAAACCAAAGCTGATTCAATAAAGGCCAAACGAAAGTTCCTTTTGTACCGAAATTTCCTACATCGCTTGAATCTTTTGATTGAGCGTAAATTCGACCAATCATTACAGAGGAAATTAGACTTTTTCGAATTATCGATCTAACAATCACCATTGTAAATTTGGAAACCTGAAGGAATTGAAGGAATTCTGACGAGGCACACACCGTTCTGCTGGTGAGCAATGAACTTGTTTAAATACCGAAAATTAAAACGTCGTTGCTTCCTGATAACTAACAATCTTTTTCAACGTAATTCAACAAAATAATGACTTCTGGTTTTCCAATTTTAACCATAACAGAAAGGAACGCAAGCTAAATAAAAAAAAACTAAGAATCTCCATTAATGACAAATATTCGCTTCATTTGAAAAGAATGCTTGATATGGAATGCATTCCCTTCAACATGGCGATTAAAAATGCCATTCAGACTGACTAAGGGAATCTCACATTTATACCTTATGTTCTTGCAGGGCGACGAAGCTATTTACACAAAACGAAACTACAAATCAGATAATACGTTTATGCCGTCACACAAATTATTACAACGTCTTCGTGTAGTAAAAGTTTCGATTCCCTGTTACCATGGCAACACAAGCTCTCAACACCATGATGCATGACAAAAACAATGTCGACCACAGTTCTGCTACGACAGTTTAATACGCTGCTCCGATTTGTGGGCCCCGAAAGTGAAGGGTATACCAGTACCACTCCACTTGATAAAGGGAACGAGAGAGTATTTTCTTGTGCCTTCTTAAATAAACATATTAAAAATTATTTATAAGTTAAGCTTAAAACGAAATTTCTTAAGTAAGTTAAGGTCAATAAAGAATTATTCTTAACAATGATGATGATTGTACTGGACCTTGCCTTCCCTGGACAAAACTCGGGCAAAACTTTTTCACTGTTATCTATATACCACAGATTTGGTTAACTTAAAGGGTCACAGGGTTTTAGCGAGCGTTAACTTGACAGTTTGTGAACAACCCTGACACCCAACAATACAAAATCCCTCAACCGGGGGTCTCTTCTACTGTTGTCTCCTTTATTACGTTACGTAGTGTGTTGGGAGTTTGCTCCATACTAATCTGTCATATCTCTTGTAACAATCACTTGCCTGGAAATCGCTTTAGTCAATAATAAGTATAGGATATTACCTGTTTTCCGAGTGCTGAGAGCTAACAATGTCGAGACGCGCAGCGTCGAGATATTGTTTGGATGTCAGCACGAGGAAAGCGGGTGATATCCTATTTATTACCCTTTGCCTCTCAGTCCGACGATTGTTGGTTACGTTTGGTCGCGCTCGGTGAATGTGTGTGCTCGCGCTCGGTGATTATTGCAGGCAGAGCCATATTTCTTGTTATGGCAAAACAAGTTATGGAGTTTGAGGATCTCTTTGATTTATCGAATAACCATGATGAAAACAATATGGACAATATTGGCTTATCAGGTGAAGCAGCAGAAGATGCTGCGAACAAAGACGATGGTAGTAATAAAGAACAGTTAAGAGACATGTTTTTTGGTGGAACGATTAATTTTAATGAAGGTTGCAACGTTATTTTCAATTTTCAGTAGCCTATAAAATGATCTAACTAGCAAACTAGCGTATAGTTAAAGTCTTAAAACGCATAATGCACTCGTTAATTACTGTGGTTCATGATATGTAAATAAAAAATACTTTCTTAATATTTTTTTATTACTTTGGTTTCTGCCATTAATACCATTCCAATTGCCAGTCTATAATTCACGAATTCGTTAATTTGCTGTGGCTGCTTGCACTTGTATCAAAAAAATTCTTTCTTAACGGTTTTTAAAAATGTACGTATTGCCAGTCTATAATAATCATGAATGTATCTGCCATTTTGATGCAAGAGATCGGCTCTTGCACTGTGCGTTCTTGTTTCATTGTTGCGCTCCTGCATCGTTACATTGTTAAAAGAGGACTGAGAGGCAAAAACCGGGTAATAATGCAATGGATCCTTCCAAATTGTATCACTCTTACCCCATTATGTCCCTCGCATCAAACCATTGTCACTCACTTCTACAATTGTTTGTTAATTATAAAAACACTTCTTCACTGTATTTCAGCCTGTGCTGGCTTGACAAAAAAGCCAAAATGGAGGTCAGTATGGAATGATGCCATATTTGACAATTTCTTAATGCTTACTTTACTACGGGCATAGTGTCAACTAGCAAACGTAAAGTTATGTATTCCTGCCAACAGTGACCACTTGTACGGCTAAATGTTATATTCTGTTAGTCAAGAGTTTTTCCCCTTACCCGAGAGTTTGTCATACGCCATTGATAAAAGACGTTCCTAGATACAATGGGTAAACATCTTGTATGCTGCATTATACCGCATCATACTGACTGAACACGTTTGTCAGACGTCTGCATTTTTTTCCACACGTTTAAACAAAGAGAAGTGAATGACAAAAGCGAAAGTAGGATACATGGCAAAGAGAAACCCAACTCATACCTTTGTCTCGCAATAAAACAACATCCAACCACGACCATTATTTATAAATACAACCTCTGCCTGAAGTCTTTCTTCTGTTTATGAGTACCAGGCTACTGCATCCACGACCTCTAAGGTATTTATGTATTACCTTTAAATTGATACCACGTGTCTACTTACACCATCCTTAGTAGGCTGTAAGTGGATCGTGCCACGCTGTACTCCCAAAATAATGTAGTTATTACCCTTTCAATAACATACCATAGATAATGCATTACACTACTTAAGATCGGCATAAACATGACTAATGGTAAAAATTTATAAGACAGCCTGTCAACCACCTGACAACTGCTACCAGTTGTCAGGCTGACTTATAAAATATTACCCGTATCATGGGGAAGCCTGCCCTTGAACAGGTAGGCCTAATGATTACACTCAGGACTACCATAAACCTAAGGGTAATAATTTATAAGTCAGCCTGTCAACCGCTTGACAGTACTCACAACTGTGAAGGACCACTAATAAAAAAAAAACCGTTCAGAGTTCAATCTAAGAAACTAACTATAATTTTAACTCCAATTGCAGGGAACAAGGATTGGTTTTACGCAATGATTATGTCAGAAAGTGAACGCATTTTGTGTTTGAAACATGTTCCGTCATGCGTGTGTGCGTGCGTGTGTGCATGTTTGTGTGGGAGGAAAGAACCAGAAAGATCAATGACACTTATTCCCCCCCCCCCGCCCCCTTTTTTAGGGCCCCCCCCCCCTACTCCGCCCCCCACTGCCAATAAAAAATGATCGGTCCCTAATTAAGCTTATTATATATTAACGTTTTCGAAGGCGGGTTCAGAGTTTTTGTTTATAATAATATCGACATGTACCTTAAAATGGTTACGCCTATATATTTACTGCGCTTGACGGATTCAAAACTAACAATGGCTTTCTTTTACATACTTTCACAATTGTGTAAAACAATGTTTTACTGTTTCATCCTGATTTATCTGTATTTTTGAAAATTATTTTATTGAGATTTTTTTTAGATTCTAGATTTTAATTTATTTTATATTTAATTTAAATTTAATTTAACTTTTGCAGATTTGTTTAAAGTTTTTTCTTCGTTAATGTACAATTAATTTGCAATACACCAGTTCTTTAATTAATTTAGTCCTACTTTTAAGTTTAGTCAGTCTCTCCTGCTCATCTGCAAAAACTATAATACAGTTTCTGTTCTCATTTAGTTTGTTTTTTGGGAGCAGGAAGGCAAACTAGGTTATCTGCCACACGATGATGAGAGGGACAATTTAGCTGGAGAAATCCAAGTGGAAAACCCAGGATCTTTGCCATGCCACAATCGTCATACGCACGAGGCACTGCAAGGGCCTTCTCCTCCCGAAAATGCACTAAAGATGCAACCCCACAAAGGGTTTAGGCGAGCGGTCATCTGCTCGAACCTCCGACATCAAAATCCTAATGAACAAAGAGTCACGCGCTTTTAGTCAAATGATGTCAAATAATGACGTAGCACCTGTATTTCGTTCACGTAACTTCAAAACCACTATTTCATCGAAAAAAAACGACGTGTGTGAAAACACATGTTTCTAGTGCAATTACTAGATGCATCACAGAAATATTATATGGCGTCACACGTCAAAAGCGCCCGTGTAGATGGAATTTTAGGGTACTAAGTGCCAAAATTAGGCTGTCGACTTGACTGAATGATTTAGTTCTTCAGCGCGGGCTTTGGGAGGATAATTTGAATTGTTTCCCCGATGTTTTACCCCATTGTTTGCTGCAATTATTACAACTGCCTGCGACAGTGAAGAACGACCTATGAATTAATTTGAGCTGATAGATGCTAAAGCATATAGACACATGCTGGTGTGTGGCCATAAAGTAATAGACATGGGACAATGCAGTGATTTGAATTGAATTGTAACTTATCATGCTCAATTGTTTCTGTTTTGGAATTAAATTAAATGCAACTGGAACTATTGCAAAATATAATTCATCAGCGACTATTAACATAGGAAAGTTTACATTTTCTTTGGGCTGTTTAAGGCAAGCGTTACAATTATAGTAATACATTTTTATGTGGCGCTCAAAGCCAATAATTTCACTAAAGCATAATATCAAGCAATCAAAATGGGTGATATCGTACAAAAATCCCATAAGGGTAAAGTGTATATCGAGGCCGACACAATCGAATGTCTTATTTAGTTCTTCAACGTGGGCTTCTGGATGCCAGTTTGAACTGTTTTTAATTTGTTTTCCTCAACTATTTACCGTAAATATTACACAACAATTCAGAATAACTATGACGAGTTGACACACACTAAATCTACATACACGCTGGTGTGTTACAGTCAAGTAACGGACATACAGACATAGGACAAAGTATGGACGCAACACGGATATGAATATACGTTTCTAATGCGCATTTTTTACTAACAAAATTGGGCGTGACAAAATTACACGTGATTAACAAAACTGGGAGTGAAAAACCCAATAAAATGAAGTGAAAAAAGCCCACAAATTAACTGAACAAAAAACGGCTTCGAAGTTTCGAAAGCATTAGAGTTCTTATCACAATAGAACTCACAGCTATGAAAGTATGCAAATAAAAGCCATCTCAGAGTTCACTCGAACGGAACGAACTATAATTTGAACTCCAGTCGTGACCAACCTTCATGCACATGCAATAACGCGCATGCTAATCAAACAAACAAAACGATTGGCTATTTTGCACATTAAAATACAGACATGTACAAGCTCAAGAACTAAACTTGCACCCACAGCATTTACAAAACAAATGCCATTCACAACAATATGCCTACAAAATTTAAAAAGAACAAATATAAAATGAACTCATGATCACTCTCACGAAATAAAAATAAAACAAGAACCGACAAACACTGACAAAGCAACCTTCTTTGACAAGAAAGAATCTGCATGTTTCACAAATTCTAAATGAACACACAAAATACACAATAGCCATTAACACGAAACGGACTTAAATTAGATCCACACAAACTACATTTAAGCATGCAAATCCACAAACACCAACACACATTTCAAACGTAAATTGCATTCATTTTGTGACATTACCAGTGAGTAAAAACTATACTTCTTCCATACAATTGGGAGTTAAAATTATATTTCGTTTCATTTGAGTGAACTCCAATCTGGCTTTAATTTGTTTATTCTTGCAACTGCGAGTGCCATTGGGATACGAGCTCTAATGGTTTTTTTCTAAGTGGCGAATGTGTAGTTATTTTTTTAAAACTGTTAATTGAATATTGCGTTATACAAACAAACAAAGCACCCAATAGTTACGAGAATCGACAATTCGTGAAACGATCCTAAAGTGAATAATGCCTGCTAAAACCCTTTGAACCCCTTTGAACGATCCGGGTAAAAAAATTGTGAGGCTTGAGTATAAAGGTGAAAAGGGTAGAAGAGGAAGGATGAAGGGTAGGATAGAGGAAGGGAGGCAGAAGAAAGGAAGAACTTCCAAAAATAAGGGAGGTAGGGGTAGGTAGGATCAAAAAGTTAAGTTACTGTGAAGAAAATGCACTTCAGAGTAAGTCCTCTTTCTTTTCTTTCTGGTGGTAGTTTTCAAGTTTTTGGGGCAGAAGATCGATGATATCAGGCACTTTGTAAACTATTAATGATGTAGATTAGTTTTTGCATTATTAATTTTTTAATACACTACAATAAACTAAATGATCCTTAATATTGTTGTGTGATGCCTTATACTTATTATATAATCCTGATCTTTGTTATTATTTGTTTGTCACGTAAGCCTAAAAAATCGTCTTTATTTCTTAAACATTTTTCTATTTCAATATTGTAAGCTAGGGCTCGGTAGAGGCGCAACACGGCAGTGCTATCGGCACCCCATGAAGTGCCCGAAAGAACCCGCAAGATGTTAAGCGCCCGCAAAGCCTTGTCTTTAAGTTGACACAAGTGTGGAAGCCAAGATAACCTGGAATCGAACACCAGACCCAGGAAATTCGCCTGTGGGACAACAGGAATTTCTGCCTGTCCCAAGTACAAGCAAGGATCTGGGTGGAGTGTTTGTTGGCGGCAAAAGTGAACGCACACAGTCTTGTCCGGAGAAAACCGAAAACCATTACTGACCGCCCAGGTCTGGACTTTGTTAATTGCCAGCTGTAGCTGCTGCTCGGAGGTCTGCATGTGACCTGCCCAAAATTACAGGCCGAAGTCATCGACAAACAATGACTGGGGAACTGCAGCTTGCTGAGCAATGGGGTTGATCCCTATAGCAAACAAGATGACACTAAGAACACCTCCTTGAGGCACACCATTCTCCAAGACAAACGGGCGGGAAAGAGTCGCCCCGACACGAACGCGAAAAGAACGGCCTGAGAGGTAAGCAGAACGGAACAGTGGCATCCGTCCCCTCAAGCTACAGTCATAGAGATTACGGAGAATTCCATAACGCCAGGTCGTATCATAAGCCTTCTCCAAGTCAAAGAAAACTTAAACCAGATGTTGACGCAGGCGAAAAGCCTCCCTCACATCTGTTCAAGGGCAACTAGATGATCGATAGTCGACCGAAACCGTCGAAAGCCACACTGGGACGCAGATAAGAATCCCCGTGATTCCAACACCAAGACCAACTGCTCACTGGCCATCCGTTCCATAAGTTTACCAACACAGCTATAACTGGATAACTGGAAGGCGATAACTGGAAGGAGAAGTCGGGTCTTTGCCCGGTTTCCCAATTGGGATAACCACTGCAGTCCTCCATACAGCTGGAATACAGCCCACACACGGTTGAACATCTCCAGCAAGAACTGCTGGGAGGCAAGAGGCAGATGTTTCAACAGTTGATAGTGAACATCATCAGACCCCGGGGCGGAGTCATGCGACCAGGACAAAGCTGAAACAAATTACCGCCTGGTAAACGGTAGATTGTACTCCACTAGCCTGTCGGAGCGAAAGTCAAGAGAGTGAGCCTCTTCCCTACCCTTAATCCTGAAGAAACCAGGATCATAATGGTCATCACTCGAGACCCGCGCAAATGCAGACACAAGACAATCGGCGATTTCCGGAACAGAAGAGATCACAGCATTCGCCACCCTCAGCTGTGATACCGGGGAAGGCACGTTACTCCATGAGATCTGGCGCACCTTCCTCCACACCAGCTGAGAAAGCGTAGAGCGCGTGATCGACGAAACATAAGCTGACCACGAAGCACGCCTAGCCGCACGGATGACAAATCTGGTATGGGCACGACAGCGCTTGAAGGCAACAAAATTGTCAGTTGTTGGGCTAACCGTAAAAGCACGCAACGCTCGCCTGCGGGCCCAAATGGCCAGCCTGCAAGCAGGCGTCCACGACGGAACAGGAAACCGTCTCGGCTGTGTGGACATACGCGGGATAGAAGCACGAGCAGCAGCGAGGACCACATCAGTGAAATGAGTTGAAAGTTCATCCACATCAGTAAAGCCCTACACCACATGCTGGAAAACAGCAGCCTCAGCAAATGCTGACCACTCAGCTCGTTTAAGCGCCCACTGGGCTGACTTGGAAGCAACAGAACCCCCCACCCCCCTGTGTTGTGGACAACACAATGGGGAGATGATCGCTCCCATGCAGATCGGCAGTGACAGCCCAAGTGAAGTGAACTAGGATAGCAAGAGAGCAAAAGGCCAAGTCCACCGCTGACCAATTGCCTGTGGCCAGGTTGTAGTGTGTCATTGCCCCATCATTCAAGATACAAATGGACCCCCTCTGCATCCACTCCTCAAGGATTCTCCCCTTGTTGTCAGTATTAGGTCCTCCCCACTGGACGTGGTGGCTGTTAAAGTCGCCCAGCAAGAGGAAAGGGCCAGGTAGCTGGCGGACCACATCCTCCAGGTCACCAACCCCAAGACCTCCTCTGGTGGTAAATAAAGCAAATAGACAGTAATATCCAAGTGGAAAGAAACTCTAACTGCTACCGCCTGAATCTAGTGTGCAGAGGCACACTGGCATGTGGCTGAGAGTGCTGAACCAGCACTGCAACTCCACCATGTGCACGTGGCACAGGGTCTGTATCCAGACGGTAGGCAGAGTATCCCCAAACAACCAGATTATCCGACGCCTTAAAGCAAGTTTCCTGAAGGCAGCAGCACAGAGGTCGCCAATGTGACAGAAGCAGCCGCAGCTCTTCTGCATGGATCCGATAACTTTGGCAGTTTCACTGAATGATGGCATGCGTAGTCATTAGGGCGGGCTGAAGGACGAATCGTTCTCGTCAACCTGTCCTCCGGGCGACCCAAAAACATCCGAATCCTCACCCAAATCAAAAGTTGGAGTGAGATCCAGGATGAAGTTGTCCTTGGAAGGAGAAAAAAAGGTCTGGAGAAATGGAACAAGAAATATCTCCCTGCTTAATGGGCAAATCAAGTTGTGGAGGAGACACAATGGACCTCTCAGCAAGCTGGTCGTTCAACGACCGTTTCACCTTCCCTCCTGGTGGCGACTTCCCCACGGGTGGTGTGGAGGTCGTACTAGCAGGAGCCTTCTTCTTCGACGTTTTCTGTAGCGCACCTCGGGTGGGTGAGGGCTTAACTAAGGGTTTAACCTGCTTGGGAACAGTTGCAGCAGCAGTAACAGGAGCAGGAGTATCCGCAGGTTGGGCAGATGTCGAATGCACGGCAGCAACTGGATCCGAAGGACCTAAAAGACCCTGCAAAGATGGATGTTGCTGGGTCAACAAAGTAACAAGCATACCTGTCGTCCTCGTCAAAGACCTGAGCTCAGCATGCAAATCTGCCAAATCAGCAGACTCACTAACCGGGCCAGGCAATGGCGCACTGCACACCTGCACAAAAGAGCGAGTTATCTTCGGTGCCGATAGTTTGGCCTTCTTTCGGGCCTCCGAGTAGGAAAGCCTGTCCTTTGCCTTCAATTCCTGCACACGACGTTCCTCCACATAAACACGGCCGTCCCGTGAAGAGGCCTGGTGTTGACCACCGCAGTTGATGCACCGCTCCGGGGCAGCACAATCAGTTCCCTCTTGGGCTGCCTGAGCGCAGCTAACACAGGTTGGCTTACTCTTACACGAACTGCTGGTATGACCAAAGCATTGGCAGCGGCAACACCGCATTGGGTTCGGGACGTAACATCTGACCTTCAACCGCAGGTAACCGGCAGTAATGTGCTGCGGTGCAACCGGCGACTCAACGGTAAAAAAAAAGGTGTCAGTTGGCTGAGCACCATTTTCACCTTTTCCGCATCAAACGCCTAACAGCCGTAACGTCTTGTGACTTGAGTTCGTCCAGGATGACATCATCACTGAGACCCCTCTAATCAAAGCACATCACGACCCCCCCTACTTCTATTTAAAGTACGATGCAGTTCGACACGTACTGGGCACAACCTCAGTGCATTCGCTTTTAAAAGCCTCTTCGCCCTAGCATCGTCAGCAACCTCCACAAGGTATCCCCCAGCACGGAGCCGAGAGACAATCTTGGGATCAGAACCACAGACCTCTTTCAGGGCTTTGTGCACAGTGAATGGACCGAGTTGCGTTACATCTCGGCCCTCGCCTGTCACCACCAGGAACTTCGGGATTTGGTCCCAACTTTGACTAAAGTCTGGTAACTGGGCACCAGGCCCAACCATCTCGGGTTCCCTCCTCTGTCGCTTGCTAGTGCGGCGAGGAAGGGAAGAATTTTGGGGGAGGGAGAAGAAATTTTTGCGGGAAGGGGGGGAAGTAGTTGTCATTGAAAGCAAACAAGGAGTCGCGGCGGTACGCCCCCCAGAAAAGAAAGCCCTGCACGGCACTTGGGTGATGCAGGGCCGGAAGCCGCATATTTAAGGTCCTGCACCAGGAAGCTAACACTGCCGTCTATCTCGGTGAGGTGGCGGCCTAAGCATGCCAAAATTCTTGGGGAGGGACAAAACAGTACGCCTTGTTCGTGCGCTTTACGGACCAGCCGGAGCGCGTCGAACACGTTTTCAAAATCCGTGGATTTACTTTGGATTCGTCTGCATTGGTAAATTTCAATCCGGAAGTCTTGGAGGAAATGATTTTGGGCCGGCAAACCGAGAGGCGCATCGTAGTGACAAATCTACGCCAAATTATCAGGCAAAAAAACCGTGTCTTGTCGGTTCACAGAA
>JAHWFP010243272.1:76180-92308 GCA_023313725.1 Lithobius niger
CTCCAACTTGACTAGATGACAACCACTGTGCAAACTTCACATGATCTTTATAGCTCTTCTTCCAAAAAGTAGGCTAAAGTGTAGTAAAAACTGGAATACCGTTAGTTGCAAACATGCCAAGTCATGTTTAGAAGCTTCTAACGAGCAATTGAAATTTGAGGTGGTAACGTTGAATAGAGTAACGTCATAAGCCATCAACATAAATTATCACGGAGTATTACAGTAGGCAACCTTTATGCACGTTTCATGTAGTGATGTTACCTGGATTATAACTGACGAGCTAGTCCACCACTAGACCACTGGCATATTACCCTTACAGATACGGCCAAGGTCTGCTGATAAGTGCTCATATTTGTTAAGGTCTTGATCTGGTGGACTGGCTTCCAGTTTAATATAGTCCACATCACTCAGAAAATAAATGCATGAAGCTGGCTTAGTGACTTATTTCTAGTATTTGATTTTTCCCGATGGCTTTTATCAGACGTACCTGTATATTAGCAAGAATTTGTAGAACTAATTATCAAGAATTCTTGATAATAGTTACAGCCATTTGTTTCTATTTATTTCTCCTTCGTTGAAAAAAAAACTTATGTACCTCACATTCGCTTCATCCATCCCCATGCCATATATTTTACGGTGATGACCCCTACTGCATTTTAAATTTCCACAATTTCCTAGCAACCCTCATTAGGATCCCTGCATAATAAGGCTGTACCGATCCAAATATTGCCGATAAGGGCGTGACCGGATCGATCGGCAAAACGGTCATATTTTACCAGTAACCAATCCAGTCTTATTTGAGGGGAACACCCACACACTTGTACAGATACTATTCTATTTCATCTACATCGTATTTGTAAAAATTGACACTAAGAATTAGCAGCTCCTGTTCAATCATTTCGATTACCTACTAATTGATATTTCTTAGCATCAACAATTTTTTCATGCGTGAAAAAACACATTTTGATTACTTAAGTTATCGCTGGTCGCCGTTCTTCCCAGTTCCCACCTAGATCACGCAAACAATAAGTGTTACTTGAGAAAAGCCTTCATGTGCATGTGCGCTGTAATGTTTCCATTCGTTCTGGTGGTCCTGCCCACTACGCTATGATCGATCAGCAAGTTTGACGTTTCTCCAGTGTTCGGATCAACATCGCATTGGAAGCAAAACTGCTGATCGGTACAGCCTTACTGCATAAACCTACACTGGTAATATTATGGTGGTGACTCGAGAGGGAAGGTTGTGTGGGCACAGGTAGTGTACATTTTCGTTTTAGGCAATAGAAAGTGCAAAATACCGGGGTAGGGCCTGGTTGGTTTTGGTTTCTATTGCCCTTATGAAAAGATCCATTACCTATAATTTACTAGCAGTCCATTCCTTTGAAGGGCTCAATACCCTAGAAATGAAGTTGGCTTCACTGCCGTGCTCGCAGCTCCGTTTCCAGTGCGCAGGAGCGTGGGCCTCTATACAAGGAGCCGCCACAGCGTTGGGCATCATTCTTTCTTCCACTCAGGGTCTACTTTGGCGATCAAGATGGGAGGCTGGGCGGGCCAAGGTAATGTATGTTTTCATAAGGGCAATAGAAACTAAAATCAACCAGGCCCTAACCTGGTATTTTGGACTTTCAATGTGCCATGAACACATCCATTACCTATAATTTACTAGCAGACTTTGTTCCTCGGAGGCGGGTGCCAAACGTGCTGGAGCCCGTGCTGCGACCAGGCTGCCACAGAGTACAAGTACCCCGTGAACTGATTGGAGCAGGCATGACGAGTAGTTAGAGGCCGGCAAAATCCCTGAAAAGGAGGGGATGGTGACCGTGTTCAGGGCCAGGCAAGGAAAAAGATAGGAATGCAAACATGACAAAATTCCCAATACCCGTAAGAGCGGTAATCCAAGGTGATGCTGAAGACGTTGGAGGCCGGTGAAGAGTCAGTGAAGAGTCTCGGAATCGGCAGGAGGATACCGTTATCCGAGGCGGAACAGAGAGTTGATGGGTAGGCCTGGTGGCTGCCCGGAGTTCAGAGTTCGAGGATGCCGCAACTTGTGGGAAGAAGAAAGTGCGAGAAGTAGAATATAAGGGAGTTCCGGAGTTCGTCCAAAGACGGGAGTCGCAGAGTCCGTGCCGAGGGCGAAGAAGAAGCACCAGCTATGTCTGACGAATCAACTGGTTTTTGTCTTTTTAATTACCATGCTTCGAGTTAATAGGCTATTACTAGTTGGTTGTATTCCCACTGCCCGTCTTCAATTAGTTAGAAAGTTAACTAGATGTACCATCTTAACTCTTCCAAACCTACATAGGGCCTTCCTGTTGCCTTCAAAGCAACAGGAAGGCAAAGCATTAGCAGAGATGTTAGCAGTCGCAACTACAGCTGAGGCCCATGTAGGTTTGGACGAGTTAAAATGGTATATCTAGTTAACTTTCTAATGTATGTATGGTTGAAATTTACAGGTTTTCCACTCGGGATTGAGATTCGTGAGCTTACGGAAAAAATTCCAAACTGCCTTCGTTTTGATGTAATTTCGCCTTCATTTCGTTGACTGATAAACTGTTCGCACGTGCAGCCATTTTCTTAGCTGAACGTAGAAACTAGGTCTAACTCAGACCAAGTAAGGTGCAGATCTTGTTGCTCCAAGTACAGGCAATGAATGCAGTACGAGCAAGCCCGGCTGACATCGACACACTTGCTCATAAAACGAGTCTTCCAAAGCTGATGAAACGATTATTTCTTAGGTACCAGCAGTTTTTATTAAAAACGAAAACCGCTGTTCATTCTCAAAACCTACCAATCTCTACTTCTCGGGTATAACTTAATTTGCAAAAATGACCCAGTGACCTTGTTATTTTTTACCCATAATTCAAGTCTTCCGTTTAGGCTACTTTCTCCAAGAACTTTTTATTCTGTCTTAAGAGGATGCTCTCCCCAACCCCATGTTTGTGTCATTAGAAAGTTTCCGACCAGCATGGTTTTTGGGCCCAAGTACTGTAACTCTTATTTTGAATACGTTCGAACACTTACTTTAAATATTCAAAGCTAGTAAAAATAAGGGGCTACAGCAACTATCTAGTAGCATTGGTCTTCTGTACAGTTCGCCCACTTCCAATGTTGACACTCTATTATGCATTACAACAGCTATCTATATTATATAATCTAAAAACAGTAACCATCAGAATTGCCCGTTACAAATGTATTAGCTTTTAAGCTTATTTTACGTTTTAGGAATAATTGTCAGCATTTAGGCCTAATTTACAACTTTCCTTCCGTAAGTAGCAACTAACGGAGATTTGGATTGTATACAGTAAGCCTATTCATTTTTGCCACACGGTATGCCTCCGCGCACACAGTTACAGCATAATGCGCAACGTAGCCTAATATAGATCAGTGGTAGTAAAGAAGGGACAGGAGAAACGCTGCAGCAGCGACTCGTAGCAACTATTGACGTTGCCATGGTAACGTGATTTTAGATCTAATTTTCATTTTTTTGGCATAATTTTTTTAACGGCAGTTTTGGTTTCGTAAGTAGCAGATAGGCCTAATGGAGAATTTGGTTCGATCGTAAGCCTATTCATTCATGCAACAATGCGACAAGACTCTTTTAAACGAAGTTAAAATGTTTTTGTTTTTACGGCTGCGTTACAAATCTTTAGGATTTCAATTCGACGACGAAATGTTATTATTTAATTTAGTTACGTCGAAGAAGTCTATTAGCTATAAGGAGGCAACGATGTTTTCAACAACTTTTTCAAATTTTTATCTGATTTGGACATTAAAGTATACCATTGGAAGCACCATTTTGACAGCTTTACACCGCTCTTTACCTCATGTCGATAGCACAAACCGTTCTAGAAAAATCTTCAAAAACATCTAAACGAATCCGTTACCAGAAATACTTTTCCTCGTATTCCGATTTTTCTGATGAATTTGACTTTTTTTTCCCTAAGGCTCTAGGCACATAAAAATTAAAACCCTCCTTCACAACGCCATTTAACATCCTCCTGAATTTTTTTTACTATGCTCGGTGGTTTAGTTTTTGTTTTATAAACTGCCAAAGAACTACTAACACATTCGTGTACTAATTATAGCAAACAAATCTGTTGGTAGTCCTTTGGCAGATAATAAAAAAAAACTAATCCACCCAGCTTAGGCAAAAAAATTCAAAAAAATGTTAAATGGGGTAGTGAAGGATTTTAATTTTTATGTGCCTAGGGCAAACAGAGCCTTAGGGGAAAAAAAGTCAAAATCATCAAAAAAATCAGAAAACGAGGAAAAGAATTTCTGGTAACGGATTCGTTTAGATGTTTTTGAAGATTTTTCTAGAACGGTTTGTGCTATCGACATGCGGTAAAGAGCGGTGTAAAGCTCACGAAAAGGCGCTTCCAATGGTATACTTTTTTGTCCAAATCAGATAAAATTGAAAAAGCTGAACCGTTACCAGAAATTCTTTTCCTTGTTTTCTAAAGAATTTGTGATTTTTTTTGGTAACGGTATTATCAATTCAGAATATTGTATTATCGTTTCGAGAAATATTATAATCATTGGATAGATTGTATTATCAGTTGAAAAAAATATTTACATTTGTTTCTGGTGACTTAAACTGACAGAAAAAATATTGCCTGTCTGCGAATCAAAACTAGGACCTCTGGATGGAAGTCCAGAGCTTTGCTACTAACCCAAAGGCAAGAGATAGCAGGCACTTGAAAATCAGGCTGCTTTTTGGTATTTGGAGTCTTAGAATTGACGGGAAAAAAATACAGCAACCCTGGGGATCGAACCCAGGATGGAAAACCAGAATCTTAGCCAATAAACCAAGTGGTACAGCCAGTATGTGATTGAAAATAGGGCTGTTATTTGGCGTCTTAGAATTGACGGGAAAACATACAGCCTCTCTGGAGATCGAACCCAGGAACTCTCGATGGAAGACCAGCGATTTAGCCAACAAACCAAGAGTCATAGATGGCATATGATTGTAAATAAGGATGTTATTTGGTATTTGGAGTCTTAGAATTAACAGGAAAAAATTAAGCGGCTCTTGGGACAAACCCAGGACCTCTGTATGGAAGCCAAGAACCTTGGCCACTAAGCTAAAAGGATTTTACAACAAATACGTGAAAATAAGGTTGTTATTTCGTATTTAAAGTTTTAGAATAGACGGGAAAAATTTCAGCGGCTCTTGGGATCGAACACCGGACCTCTGGCTGGAAGACAAGAGCCTTAGCTACTAACCCAAAGGGTACAGATAGCAGAAACTTGAAAATAAGGGTTTATCTGGTATTTTACACTTTGAATTGACAGGAAAAATACAGCCGGTCTTGGGATCGAACCCAGCACCTTTGGTACAGGGCGGCCATTTTGTGTCATTTTAGCTAGGTAAAGAATGAACTAATCCAAATTGAGACAAAATCACTGATTGGTCAAAATTATGTGCCCTGTCCTGCCATTGGTCAGTTTCAGTTGTGCATAAATTAGCCGCCATTTTCTTGCAGCTTTTTTATTTTTCGAAATTTGGCTTTAATTCCGAGGGGTGGTGGGTAGTTGGGGTTTCGGACATTGCAGTTATTTTGCCAGGAGTCTTTTAGCATGATCACATGACCAGCCAGTGTGTCTTTGGCTCTCATGCTGACAAGGTGTCTGCAACAACATTGTCTGGGGGTGACAATAGCCCCATTCATCCCTGAAAACAGTCCCAAATCCAGTCAAACTAACACCAACGTTGTGTGGGACCTCAGTGGGTCTTCCTCAACTCTTGCCTCATTGAAAAATTGGTTCAAAAGTGGACCCAACATTGTCTGGTCCACTGAGTTTCCCTTCCTTCCTAAAAGTGCTCTAAATTCAATGAAAATTGTCTGGGGTGCCAATTTATCGCTAAATTGTTTACCTGCTAACTGCCTTCTACCAAACCCTTTACAGAGACCTGCTGTGGACCTCTTGAAAATCTACACCTCCGAAATTTGGGGGTACCACTGTCACTTTCTTAATGCTTGAAAAAAATTGTCCATAAGCTGACTTGAACTAGAAATCCCTGGGTTTGTCGACCAGAAACCTACCACTGAGCCAATCAGACCTGCCATGCATTCTGTAAATGGTTCCTTAAGTATTGTCATTATCAATGGCACGGAAAAAAAATTTGGATGAAGGAAGACTCGAACCAGCAACCATTTGCTTTGAAGCCATCAGTAACTCTACCACCAAGTCATTACAGCCAGACACGTTAACCAGTGTAGTAATGCTAATAAACAAAGGGAAACTAGTCTCTTAACTGTAATATTGATGGAGTTCAACTTTCAATTACACCGTCTGAACCGCCGTTTCTAGAGCTTTCCAATGGCATTTATTTCTTGGCAATCGGCCCAGCCATTTTCAAAATATTTACAAAAGAATGTGGGAAAATGTTAAACCTAATATAACCTATGTCGAAGTTAGGGAGCAAAATGACATCACAAAAATAAGTTGTGGAAACACGAAAAAAAAAACTGAAAAAGTTGTACCGTTACCAGAAATTCTTTTCCTCGTGTTCTAAGGAATTTGTGATTTTTTTATTTTTCAGGTTGTTATTGTTCCAGTCAAAAAATAAACAACAACCTCCGGCACAGTACCATTTAGTACTCAAATGGAAAATTTCAGCAAGCTAGGTTGAATAGTCTCTCTGTAATCTTATTCCAAACAATTCTAACACATTCACATACTAATAGCATGTGAATGTGTTAGAATTCTTTGGAATAGGATTACAAAGAGACTATTCAACCTAGCTTGTTGAAATTTTGCATCTGGCCATTAAATGGTACTGTGCCATAGGTTTTTGTTTATTTTTTGACTGGGACAATCACAACCTAAAAAATAAAAAAAAATAAAAAATTCTTTAGAAAACGAGGAAAAGAATTCCTGGTAACGTAATTTGCCATGTTATTTAACTAACTTTTGACACTGAATCGAACGTTGTAAACAGTGGTCGTCAATTTCTGGTACCGTTGCGAAGTTGAAATAGCGACGGACGGACGGACAAAGTCGTTGCAATAGTCTTCTCAGCCGGTACGGCTGTACAGAAGACTAAAACGGAGCATAACGGATATATTTGACAGATATCAAGATTCCGATATTTTCAGAATTTTCATTTTTTCGCTTATTATTTCCTGTTTTAGAATTTACATTCATTCTCATGTTTATATGTTAGACATTTTTCATAAACTTTTATAGCCTAGTGAGACAAAGGATTACGACACAAAATAATAAGAGACGTAACTCACAAACAACCGTTTACTTAGTGCTTAAGTTGTGAGAAAGTTGCACTTTCTTAATAAAAAAAACCATAGGCTAAGCAAAGGGCTTTTTTCCTTCTAAGTTAACATTTTTAAAACAGTTGACTTTAGTTTGAAATTAAGAAACAATATTTAAAAAAAATGGAAATATTGTAAATCTTGGTACAAATCAAAAGTTTTTATCCAACACACGACATCACGCTCAAATTCAAAATCAAACAAATACTACTCATTTGCGAATTTTCAACAAGCTGTAATTACTAAGGCTGTACCGATCAGCATTTTATTCTGCCGAACAGATTCCGGGCCGATCAGCCACAAACTAATTGGTGTACCGATCCGATTTAATCAAACCGATCGCTACCGATTTTTAACAATTTTTTTTCTGGATTACACAAACTTGTAGGCTAACAAATGTGTAGGCTAAAACAACAACAACAATATTGTAATCACTTTAAAATAAATGTGATAAGCGTCAGGGCCTTTTTTATACTTATACGTTTTAAGCTGCAAAAATTGAAAAATCGGTTGACTGGTTCGATCTCTAGGTGAGAGCGAAAGCCTCAACAAGAACACGAACAACAAGAATATTGTACCACATAAAAAAAAAACGCTCAAAAGGCCTGGTCCTTGTAAACAACTAGATTTTAAGCTATAAAAATTGAAAATCGGTTCTTTGGGTCGATCTGTAGTTGAAAGCAAAATTTCCCCATCAAGAAGAAGAACAACAACAAGAATATAGTAGTCACATTAAAATCATGTTCAAGTATTGGGCCTTGTTCATACCTACGTTTTAAACTATAAAAGTTGAAAATCGGTTCACTGGTTCGATATCCAGATGAAAGCAAAATTTACGTGTCCCAAGAATCCCTTAAAATTGAACAAGAATCAGAGATTTTCTTTTGTTTCTAGTTGAGAGCAAAGTTCCTCAGAAATAAGAACAACAACAGCAAGAATATTGTAGTTACATTAATTAATACCTACGTTTTAAACTATGAAATTAGAAAATTGGTTTATTGGTTTGATGTCCAGGTGAAGGAAAAGAGTCCCAACAACCACATCAACAACAATAAAAATAAATGGCCATGCTGTGGATTCCAAACGGTTCGATTGTTGATATTAACATTTTTAATACAGTGAAACTTATTACATGACCCCGTATACCGAATTTCGTTAGTGTGTGTCGCTTCTGGGGAAACTATAGGGTTTTAAAGTTTCAAATTTACCCTACAAAAATAACAACAACAAGAATATTGTAGTCACATTAAATAGGTTAAAAGGCCCTGATTCTTGTTTTATACCTACATCTTAAAACAAAAATTGAAATTCGATTCAGTTGTTCTATGTCTGAGGTGAGCTAAATTTCGCCAACAAGTAGGAGAACGACACCAAGAAAATTGCAGTAACATTAAAATATCATTCAAGGCCCTGATTCTTGTTAATAACTATATTTTAAGCTATAAAAATTCAAAATCAATTCGTTTGTTCGATCTCTAGGTGAGTAGAATTTCCTGAACAAGAAGGAGAACAACATCAAGAATATTGTAGTTAGATTAAAATAGCGTTCAAAAGGCCCTACGCCTTGCTCATACCTACGTTTAGGGCTATAAAACTTGAAAATTAGCTCATGGGTTCGATATCCAGATGAGGATGTAAGAGTCCCAACAACAACAAAAACAACGACAAGAACAATAAATGGTCGTACTGTGCAACCAAACGGTTCAATTGTTGTCATTAAAATGTTTGATGCAGTAAAATAGTTATGACGCAACCCCAAATACCGAATTTCGTTTGTCTATGTCAATTCTACGGAACACTATAGGGTTTAAAAGTTTTAAATTTTCCTAACAACAACAACAACAACAGCAATAACGTCATGCTGTGGAGGCAAAACTATTCGATTGTTGTCATTGAAATTTTCGTCACAGCCGACACGGCCCCCAAATGCCGAATTTCGTTGGTCTTTGACAATTAGCGTATCGGAATTTGACGCTTACATAAGGACAGATATCGCGGTCCTTGACATATTTTTCGAAAGCCATTTAAGCATGGTTTCACCCCCACTCCCATCATAAATCTGTACAGTTTTCGTACCATTGTTTTGTCATTCTTGTAAACAGAAAATTAATTGTTTCACCGGGTTTTTTTTCATGACGATTTTGTTAGGTTAGGTTAGGCTCGTATTTTATATGTAGGGTAAGGAGTTTCACCAGGAAACATCTTTCGTAACCTTTTTTTCCTGAGGCTTTTTTCCCACCGCTCTTACCTTAATTCTCCCTCCCCCCACTCTTCCCAAATCTCCCAACACACAAAAAATGTGAAGCATTCACATACTTGTAAAGTCTACCTTGAATTCTTGAAAAGGTCCTTGGGGTACAAGCATGCCACACAATAAACCAACAAAAAGGTTTTTAAACTTTTAAATGTTGCCTGTTATTTTTTTTTCTACTTTTATTTTTCAAATTTTTAAATATTTCTAGCATTTACTTTTATACAAATGTCCACGTTGTTATTATGCTACATTTCATTAAGTTAACGACACTGATGGTTTTGCAAAAAAAAAAAGATAGTTACGGATTTCAAGCGATATTGTCAAGTAACAAGTTGGTTAGTTTACTCGAATTTTTACACAACGCGAGGTTATGGGCAGTGCAGTGTGCAAATATTCATCGGGTTAGTCATCACAAGGGGTTAGAAAAATGGGAGGAGGAAGGGGGGAAAATCACAACTTGTCCTGTTCTGCTGCTGTCTACCTCCCTGTGCCTGCGGCACTATCGGATTCAAAGATCACGTCATTGAAATTCCGTTGTTGGGACGCTCGAAATAGACAAGCAGTGAAGCCTACCATAACTGTGGAATATCCAAGATTGCACTTATTGGCAATAAGTTATTAATAAATAAGCATTTTATATTTATGCTGATTTTTTCGGACCAGCTTAAGATGTTCATGATGCTCCCAAATTTGCTGTCGCATTTTTTGTCAGTTTTGGGGTCGAGGGTTTATTTAGTGCTAGCTTAGGCTGTTTGTTGTAAATAGCAGCTATCACTCCAACGTGTGAACGGGAGAAGTAAGCCGTTACGCGAAGTGATGTTTTAGTGTTTTGTAATAAATAAATAACACTTACACAGTTAGTGGCATTCGCTAGACAAAGGTTCAATTAATCCTGTAAGGTGGTGGCAAAAACGTAATTCGGTAAATTAGAAGCAAGATATTTACTCGCAAAGCAATCTCTATGTTAAATTCGAGGAGGAGGAAAAGGAGGGGACAGACGATGTCGCAATAAGCTCGCGTTGGGGAAATTGCACCAGTTTTTGAGGGACTTTTCTTTTTTGTGTCCCTTGCTACCTATGCCCCTCCCAGTTATAGGACCGTTTTGTTCCAATGAACAGGCCAAAGGAGATTTGGGTTGAAAAGGACATTTTTACTATCCTCTTGACCGTTTCGTTGCTTGGGCTGAAAAAAAGGGCATCTAGGGTTCAAAAAAGGGAATTATTCGGTTAAAAGAGGGGGCCAGGGTACCAATAAATGGGTCTCACCTGTTAGAGGGCTTCAACTCGTTGAGAAGAAAAAGTAATGCCAGCACGATTTAGGTTGTCGAATTTGCAAAATGGCTATTGAGACTTATGGAATAGCAGTGAAATCTCATCTCTCAAAACATAAAAAAAATATGCATTGATATTAGCAATTCCAGCTATAGTGATAAAAAAATATCTTTCCCGGAAGCGAGGATGTGTTCAGTTTCTGCTGAGCTAGCAGGACGGAGTGGGTTGGGGCCGAGAAGCCCCAACTCAGAAATTTTTCATGGAATGGGGGGAGGGGGGGGGGGATAAAGGAATACCTTATTTGAAAGGTCTTCATTTGACAAGTAAAATGCTGCGACGATAGTTTCAACACGATTAGCCCATCCAAAATGGCAGCCGGTCAAACTTTAGGAATTTCCTCTGCATCCCTATGTGTTACTGAGGATAAAAACGTAGTAAAGAGACGTATATGGTAGCAAAATGCTTTGTTCATTTGATTGGATCACACCTACAACGTATTTTGCATTTTGAAACCCAGAGTGTGGGCCTTACTGCCCCCCCCCCCCTGTTTCCAGGGTGAGGGTTGGGGGGACACTGAGGCCCACACCCTGGGCTTCAAACCGGAGAAGATAAATAAATCATATCAAAAACCAAAACTGGTAAAAGGGGCCGCTAAGTTCCGAATGGTTCGGCCCTTCAAATGAGTAATATCAACACACAAAAACATTCGCCAAGTTAATTGCACCGCTTAATAATTTTGAAGGTTAAATGAAAACTAGAACATTGCTACTTTCGGTATTATTCGGTGCGATTAAGTTGGCGAATGTTTTGATGTGTTGATATCACTCCTTTGAAGGGCCGAACCATTCGGAACTTGGCGGCCCCTGTTACCAGTTTTGGTTTTTGATATGACATCACTCCTTTTTTTTTAATTGTGTATTAGACTCAACTCCACTACGGTGCAGATGAGTAATAAAGTGCCACGTCAACAAGAAATTGGTTTTCAACAATTTGCTACTACCCTTTGCCTATAGGTCGAACCATTCTCAACTTAGTCACCTCTTTATTGGCGTTTGGTTTGGTTTTAATTTTGTTGTAATTGGTTGTATTTAGTTAGTTTTGGTGTGTTGATATCACTCCTTTGAAGGGCCGAACCACGCTCAACTTGGTAGCCTCCTTACCAGTTTTTGGCTTTGTTTATTTTGCTTTGTTTTTACACTTGGTTTATTTTTCGTGAATTGGACGTGAATACAATTTCTTTGCAACATTTTTTAGATTTATTGTGATACTTTAGTGTGTGCCTAGGCACGTACGTCAGTATACACGTTCTCATTGTCGGAACTTTGGCCGTCCAATAAGAGACGATGCCGACAATACTAACAACGGTTATAACAATATTTTCGTACTTACGCGCCCTCCCACGCCATCCCTGTTACGCCCCCAGGCTCCAAACCATAAAAGGTAAGCAGTTCGTATTGTAGTGCACCCATTCGTCCAATTTCATAGCTGGAAGCCTTCTAGTTATCTCGGAATCAATGAATAATCACCCTATGGGATTTAACAGGGGGATGAGCGGACTAGCTAGCTAGTAACACATTTTCAACGTTATTGAGGGGCAGATTTTGCATTGAAAGCAGCATAGCTGGCATTCAACCACGAGTTAATTTTTGTCAGGTGGGTCATAGCTCTCGATTTCAACACAATTTAAGCTTTTGTGCCGCATTATTATTTTTCCCCAAGTACCCGAAATGTGCCCAATTATGCTTCAAGATATAAGACACTGACGCAATGGCGTCGCGCTACAATGGTTTACAACCTCGACAATTGAATTGATGTGATGTTTGTTGTGATGTTTGTTGCCTAACTTGGCGCGACACACTAGCGTGTGTCTAGATAAATAGTTTGTTACAAAATGTGCAACAGGACTGGAAAGGGCACGGATCCTACCAACAACCAGCCTAAATTTAAAAAGAAAAAAACAAGAATTTAAATAAACAGTGCCGGGAATGGAAGGAAGGAAAGGGGCATGACTGCCTTACCACCAAGGTTAGACCTGCCAAGGACTATTAGGTCCCCGATGGTATCGCCAGTCATGTAGGCAAGGACAAATAGGAAAGGCAGGTACACTACATGCAAAAAACAATAAAAATTTGTTCACAAGACCAGCGTCAATATACTAAAAAGGAAAAGATTAAGTCAAACGTCGTTAAAAGTAAAAAAATGCACTAAAATTAAAATCTGGACAAAAACTTCGAAAGATCACACTTACGAAGGTTACGTTTAAAAGATGTTAAGTTGGAAGCGCAAGTAGCCTCGTTAGAGAGACTGTTCCAAGGTTTAACCACACGGTTTGCAAAGAAAAATTTCCGACAATTGGTGTTAATTTTATTTACCGTTAGCTTTAAAGAGTGGCCTCGGGTTCTACTGTCGGAGCGAATTAAAAATAAAAATAGAATAATCGAAGTCCACGAGGCCATGGAGAAGAGAAAAAGTAAGATATAGGTCAGCTTTTAGCCGACGCAATTCAAGTGACTCAAGATTTAAAATACGAAGCCTCTCATCATATGATTTGTTGCGGAGACCAATAAGGTATTTCGTAAAGTGTCTTTGAACCGATTCAGTGGCATCAATATCACCGAGGTGGTGTGGGGACCAAACAGGGATTGCATACTCGAGCAATGGCCTGACAAACACTTTGAATGCCCAGATTAAGGTGTTCGTGTCTCCAGATGTGAAAACTTTTCTTAAAATAGCAGTTCTTTGACGAGCAATCCGGACAATGTGCCTACAGTGAAGTCCAGATTTAAGATCAATCGACAGCCAGATTCCAAAGTCTTTAACAAGCCTAGTTTTAGGTAAACTGTGTCCAGGAAAAAGGAAATAGTCGTAGCATTCATTCGAGCGACCAATATGGAAAATACTACATTACTAGGAGCTATTGGGAGCTGCCAAGTGTCTGCCCAAGAGACCAGCTCGCTGCCAGCTCACTGCCAGCTCTCCCAAGTTCGGCCCAACTTGAAAAGTCGATGACGGCGTTCGACGCCTTCACATCATCAGCAAACTTATGAAAGTTTACTGAAACACTGGATGTAGTCAGATCATTAAGGAAAAGGACAAACAGATCCCTGAGGAACACCGCTGATGACAGAAAACATTGTAGATGCACTATCGCCAACAACCACAGAATGGCTACGATTGCAGATGAAGTCCGAAATCCATGTGAGAAGTAATGGCCCTTAAACTCATAATGATCCAGTTTAGCAACAAGCTTACTGTGCACCACAGACTCAAAAGCTTTAGCAAAATCAATTTAAATTACATCAACAGGGATGCCATCATCCATGCAGCTTGTCCACCGTTTAAGGACCGAAAGCAGTTGCAGGAGAGTAGAATTTCGTGGTACAAAACTAAACTGGTCATCAGCCAAAATATTATTTTCATGAATAAAGGAAAACATCACATTGCGCACAATACGTAACATAACCTTACATGAAGCACAGGTTAAAGCAATAGGCCTGTAATTACAGGGATCAGATGCGTCACCTTTCTTAAAAATCACGCGAGCAGTTTTCCAAATTTTGGGTAATTTACCAGAAGTAAACGACAAATTAAAAAGCCAAGAAAGCGGTTCGGAAATATGAAATCTAATTTCCTTGTAGAAAAACGCAGAGTAGCCGTCCGGGCCAACTGAACGGCTAGGCTTGATAGCAGATAAAATATTCAGAACAGATTGAACCGTGAAGAGGACATTGTTGCACACATTTACTTCACCAGTTGGCCTAGGTAACAAGGGTAAAATTTGTTAAGATATGGGTGTAATCCAACTAAATTGAACGAAGAAGCATTTTGCTGCCATCTACGTCCTTTTACGACGTCTTTGGCCTGAGTAAGACATAGGGATGCAGAGGAAATTCCTAATGCTTGACCAGCTACCATTTTGGATGGGCTCATCGTATCGAAGCTATTGTTGCGGCACTTTATTCGCCTATTTAAGACCTTTCAAATTAACACTGGCGATATTAGTAAGGGTCAGCCTAGGGTCTCTCTGTTAAATTCTCAACTTTGAGAGCTTATAACGCCGTCAAAAGTGAACATTTTAAAACCAAATTTGGAATCCAACTTCGACTAGTCAAGGCCTCTCTACAGTCCAAAAATTGTGAAATTCGGACCAGCCAAACTCGAGATCGAGAGAGGGACCAAATAAACAACTTCTTGTTTTGCTTGTTGTTGTTGTTGTTCTGGTGATACTTTCGTCTGTCCTCTCTACAGGTCAAACAACACCACCAACAATCATGGGAATATAGGCTCAAATCATAGCTTCCTATGTGAATATGTGCCTTTTCAAGGTTATTTTAGTTTAACTGAAGTAATTATTTAGAAAAAAGTCATCACGTGCTAACTGAAACAATGCTTTTTTTTTGCTGATTAAAAAACAAATTCTCCCTACTGTAACGAAATTCTCCCAACGTACAATAGGGAGCGTTCACAAATTACATAACGCCTGGAGGAGGAGTTCAGCAAATGTGTTACCATCTGTTACGACGGGGAAGGGTGAGTATGATGAAGTTATAAGTAACACACTAATTGTGTGCTACATTTTCATCTACATTCTTTTAGCTAAACTATTTTTCGTACATCTGTTTAACGACGTAAATTTTTTTTTACAAATATCTGGTCATTTTATCCCTAGGTATTGCGACTGCTCATAAAAACGAATTCAATAAAAAAAAACCTGTACAACTGGAGGGCGGCGGGAGGGGGGGGGGGGGGCTAGAAAATGTTACGTATTTTCAGGTGGAAAGACTGGTGTTACAAAGGGGAACGGGGGTCTAAATTGCTAAAAAAAAAAGTGTTCCGTAATTTATGAACGCTCCCTTATGTCGGCATAGATAACATTCCTGCAGGATTCCAGAATACTGTTCAGTACACTCACAATTCCTACTTGTTAAATGTTAAAGCATAGTCGTACTAAGGTAGCGTTCTGTGCAGGAGCAAATCCTAATAACGTTCCGCGTAGGAATGGTGCCTCAAATTCAGTGTAGATACGAATCCTACACCATAGAATGTATAATTGGTTCCACTGTTCGGTGTAGATAGGAGTCCTATCTCCGGATGAATACACTCTTTCTTACCTACGTCTGGCACGGGGTAAATTCCTATTTCTTTTAGATTTGGCACATAGACGAGCAAGCTATTAGGTGTTGTTCTTTTTTTTCGGGAGCACGAACCCAAACTGGGTCGTCAGCTCTTAGTTGATACTAATCGCCAGCGTTAATATTAAACATGGAACTGGAGAGATGGAGTCCTCACTCTTCACGTGTACTGCAGTGTTTTTTGGTTGTTCCTTTCT
>JAHWFP010243273.1:0-27923 GCA_023313725.1 Lithobius niger
GGTCTGGTCTATCATGTGTCCACTGTCCACCGTTTTTTGTTTTCGAAAAAACGGAACATTAGAAATGCATATTTATGTTCAGGTTCCACCCAAGGTTTGTCCTTTGATTATTATTCAATGGCAACACATTAGCGTGTGTCTAGATTTAGCATGTGTCATCTCGATGAGTAGTTGATTCTGGATTGTTACAGTATCATGGCAAACAATCGCGGAAACAATTCAACTGGCTTCCCGAAGCCCGCATTGAAAAAGTAAATAAGTCATTCAATCATGTCGGCCGCCCAGGCCTCAAAATTTAAGACTTCGCACTGTACGGACCAAGACCAATCAACACCATTTAATTTTGTACTCCACAAGACCACAACTAGCTAGCTAACTCAAACAACGACAATGTTACTTTCCCGGCACCCAACCATTGTTGCATCTTGTTCGAGTGAGCTGTAATCCGATATTGTGCTCCACGCCTATTGTTACCCCATCGTTACATGTTGCAGCATTGTAACATTTTGACATTGTTAGCCACTTCGCTGCCGCCGCCGCCTCCTGTCCAATTTTCTGAAATTTTCGCGCGCAAACGAACGCTAATATAACACGGCCAATCGACGGGGTTTACTGAGTAGACAACAGAAAGTCCTGTTTCAGAGTTGTGCATAAAGAATCTCAATACGAAAAAGGTACCACAACATCGTTGACTTGATGCTAGCTACTACTACTACTTATTACTAGCTAATTCCACTCAGATAAAATAATTTATGCGACAGAAATGCTTGAAATTTGACATTCAGTTTACGTTTTACTCTAATGTGTGCCTTTTATGGTTTGACATTTGGGGATGTTTTAAATCCAAAGACGGTAATAATTTGTAATGCTATTTTCGTGAACGATGAGAACACGCCATCTGTTATTAAAATAATTGTCCTCCATAGCCGAACAACAATGCAGACTCGGGTAACTTACTGTTTCCGTTTCACAATTAAATCGAAATGATACATTGTAATTGGAACTTATCTAAAATTAATAAAGTATCATCGTCTACTAAACTGTTTATGGGGAAGAGCAGGGTTACCACTCCTTGAATAAAAAAATATTAAAAAAAAAAACAGAAAAATAATCTAGATAAACCTAAACTAAACGAAACTTAACTTAATCGTGCTCAGTTGTTTTACAATCAAATGAATACAACGGTCACTTTATTGGAAATATAATTAATCAGCAACCATTAATTATACCATAGTTGCGATTTTCTTTACGCTGTTCAAGAAACGATTTACAATTATATTTTCATAAGGAATAAGGAGCTCACAATCAACACTTACGCTAAAGCAAAACCATAAAACGACCAAAAGGGGTGATCTCATACAAAAACCCCATAAGGGTAAAGGGTCCCATCAAGTTTTTGCCATAGAAAGTAGTGATATCAGAACCAAAATGGCTGCCGCAAAGTTTTTGCCATAGAAAGTAGTGATATCTGAGCCAAAATGGCTGCCACAAAGTTTTCCGTCCCAACCCTGATCACTCAACTTAACTGACACCTCGGTGTTTTAAGTTAAGCTTGAGTGATCACGGTTCGACCACAGACTCGGTGGCAGCCATTTTGCCTCTGATATCACTACTTTCTATGGCAAAAACTTGATGGGTCCGTTTACCCTTATGGGGGTTTTTGTATGATCAGTTCTTACTTAAAAATTTCACTCGTCTTGATTTCTACGATCTTATTATGTAGATGGATGACCTTAACGGTTAAAGTTCCTTAATAAAGTAACTTTAGAAATTAACATAACGGCGTAGAAATGAAGAAACTGAAGGCGCCAATTTCGGGAAATATGCGCCAAAATATGAGAATGCAAGTCATCAAGGAGCAAACATTCACGTCATATTGTTATCCATGGAATCGAACCACTCCCGCGAAGGTCTCCTTGACGTTGCAGTGGAGATCCAGAGATCCGTGGTTCGGTTCCCAACCTAACGATTGGTATCATTTATTTATTTTTACTTGCTGATGGCTCCAACCTTGCCTAGTTCGAGAGTCTTCTAAACTGGCTTCTTCGGTTTGTGTTATCAGAACTAAGCTAACTATTCCAATTGCGGGGGGAGAGGGAGGGGGAATAAAGTGCTGTACAAATTTTATTGCTATAATTTGTCGAAAGTTTATGGTGGGATGGGGAGGGGGAAGGGACAATTTCGGAGTAGGGGAAAGGGTGTAACAAAATTTTTGATAGGTTTTATAAGGTGTAATATTTGCTATGAAGAAAAATTGTTGTTTCATACATCATGACGGTTTTCCTTTTTACAGTTTAAGAAAAAATCCTTTAAAAGGAAAATAATTAATATCACGATTCACATTAAGGAATAAACTTGGCCCTATTAAAATATTAATAGAGGCAGCATTCCTCAGGGCTCGGTAGTGAGCCCCTTGCATTTCGTCATTTACCTAAATGACGTAAAGCGTGTCCTGTCATCGACAAACCATTTAAGTTCACTGACGACCTAAGGGTGAGTAGACACTTAGTTGTTCCATGGAAGGACTATCAGTCTCAGAGTGAAGGGATAAGCTGTATTTCGAATTGAAGTTAGGATTGGCAGCTGCCGTTGTCTATTGGTAAACGTGTAGTTTTCCATATTGGTCACAGTGCGACTATCCATCGGTATTTTTTAAAGAACCAGCCCCTCCCTGTCGTTTTTTAGGTAGATGACCTGTGGGTACACTTATGGTCTAACCTTAAGCCGTCTATTCGTTGTAATTTAATTGTCTTCAACTGGCTATTGTTGAACGTTGTTTCACTTCAGGAAATATAAAATTAAAATTCTGGGCTTTTAAAGTATTTGTGAGACCACTCCTTGCGTATGCTTGCCTGGGCTGGTCCCCCTACTTTCTGACAGACATCGGTACGATTGAGTCAGTCCTGAGAAAATTTACAAAATAGCTTCCAGGCATACGGAACCTTCCTTATAAGGTCATCTTGAACAGGGCTTGAATTCCCCGAGTTGCGCAGGCTTCGGGCAGACCTTCTGTTAACCTACAAAATTGTTAATGGCCTTTTACCAGTTGATTTACCGTTTTTCGATCCGTGCCCTTGTAGGGTTAGTAGGGGGCCACTCCAAAAAACTGGCTGTGGCTTCTGAGAAGTTGAACTGCAAAATGAACTTCTCCGTCAGGATGGTCCAGCCATGGTACTCTGCCAAGGAGGCAGTGCAGGCTTATAAAGCAGACCATTTTAAATTCAGCTGGGGATCCGAATTTACTTGAAGAGACCCAAGTTTGTATTTTATGAATAACACTTGCTCATTCATTAATTTTTCAATATGACAGGAACTAGTGTTAACAGTTTCACCCTTCTAGTACCATACCTTTGTGTGGTTAAACCTTTTTATTATTATTATTATTATTATTATTATTATTATTATTATTATTATTATTATTAAATCAATTGCGAAACATATTAAACAAACAAAATAAAAAAATCTTGTATGATGCTTGGATTGGAAGCATTATGAGGTATGGAATAGAACTATATGGATTAACATCAGACTATTTATTAGAAAGATTGCAAAAAATACAAAATAAAATAATCAAAGTACTATTTGGAAACAAAAAACAAACAAAAAGGACTGATGATTTATATAAAGAAAATAAGATATTGAAAATTGTGAAACTCAAAAACTATGTTATACTTACAAAAAATTACTACAAAAATCAATTTAAATTTTATAATCAAGACAAGAAAACTAATTTAAGACATAATAGAGAAATGTTCCTACTACCAAGATGGAACAATACATACGGTAAGAGAAATAGAACATGGTATATACCGAAAATCTTTAATGAATTAACAATAGAGATGTTGGAATATCAAAATTTAAACGACCTAAAACTAATACTAAGAGAAAAATTAATATGAGAATCTTAAAAGTACACTGGAAATATTAATAAGCAAAAATAAAATACCATCTAGTGCAAAGTGTTAATAATGGTAAAAATGTATTGTGTTTTTGAATATGAAGTATTAGAAACTCACACAAGCTATTTTCAATAGCTTCGAGGATTACAATGTAATAATTGTAATTGTTAGTAAAAAGTATTATTATTATTATTATTATTATTATTGCAAGTCTGAGAGGGAATGTAAATGGCACGCAAAAATATAAAAAAGTTGCACATACAGGTTATTTGCGATTAGAAATGGATAAAAACTGAAAATGTGCACTACATATTGACAATATTGTAAAAAAATCAAAATGATACCAATACTATATAAATTAAAAACAATACTTGATAAGAAGAATAAAAAAATTATCTTTGATGCACTAATAACGTCACAATATACATATGGACTCATACATGGGACTACCTCACACAGTCTAATCAACCAAATACAAAGAATTGTTAATAAAGTACTAAAAACGCTGTTTAATAATGTTACCAAGTATGTAACAAAGGAAATACAAAAACAACATGAAATATAAACTATAACTTGGTACTACGTTATGAAATACTATAGCTGTAATAAACATAAAATTGCTTTTAACAAGAAGTGTAAGACATAATAACAACTGGCTAAGGATTCCCTAAAGGAGAAACTCCTATGGAAAAAGGGGTATGGCATACCAAATATCTCTACTTTTCAATAAAATACCCGGTGAGCTAAGATATATGAACAATCCATATAAAATCAAAAAAGAAATTAAAAAATTGTAACTAATGAACTAGATGTACGTACTATGTTTAACTGTGATTTACTATGTAAGAATGACTACAATTATTTAAAATAAAATATAAAAAAATTTTGAAATCTCATGCAAAACATAACAATGTGTATACATGAAAAACATTTTGTTTGCACATACAAATCCATCTTAGGATTTCGTGCCTGTACGTGTTACTGTAACGAATACAAGAATAAAGCAGATATTGTTATTAATATTACTATTATTATTATTATTATTATTATTATTATTATTATTATAAGGATTAGTGGAAAGGCTTCAAAAAATTGTGAATAAAGCAGTAAAGTACTTAAGTTCAATCTTTAACAAAACTAAAAAAAGATCGCCATATTTAGACAAAACAAACTAACGACTGTTAACAAGAATGCAGTAACACTGCATTAGTAATTCGACGTGTCGTATGGCAGAATAAAAAAAATGTATAATTTATGCATGCAGTTGTAACGGCAGACATACCAACAGGAAACTACTAAAAAATTTGAGTGTGTGGTGTACTGAAGAATATCTACAATATTGCGCATTATATTAAAAAAAATTGTCTCGTAACTTTGGCTACAACGATACGGCAAATGAGCCAGAATCTAGTGTGCGACGATGCAATCACTGACCAGATAAGTTTTCATCGGACGCTGATATTGGTTTTCTTATAAAAAAAAAAAATTAAAACTTCGTTGTTTTACAGTTTCCCGTTCCCTTTGTTCTTGTTCATGAGACTTTTACATTTTTTAAATCTTAGAACACCATATTTTCAGTAAATTCAGCAGTTAATGTTGTGTGTGGGGGGGGGGGGGGTATAGTAGGAGAAATCATATTGCGATGAGGGTACGTGAGGTTGACTACTTTAAAATTGTTTACGCTTCGTAGGTGTTTAACTAAAGTTAAAATATTCACATTGAATGTAACACTGCAATTTCATGTGGCCAACTTTTGTTAGGCTACTCAATACAAAGTACTTGTTTTACTAACTTTTTATAATTATCTTTATTATTATTATTTGTAATTTTAAATCTGTGGGTAAAGCTAATATCGAACCAATAAAACTTACGTGAGTCTTCCTGTTACGGATTTAAAAAAAATCTGAAAGTCAGAGACCATTAGGAAGACCCTCCCTGACCACTCCGCCACTGTGAAAGCAGGACATCATTCGCTTTGCTCACTCGTTCAATAGGAAACACCACCACAAATACGTGTAATAAAATACTGTAATATATCGCATCCGAAATACAGTAAAGGCTATGAGCGCCTCGCATTCAATTTATACCGACCAGATTCCAGCATGAAAATTCGGTGTACCATCCAGATTACCGTAAAGGTAAGTGATGACTCACTTTGTACTGTTCTTCGCGATAAGAGAGGAGCCCCCTCGATGTGTACGTGTAGCTTCTAACCGAATTCAATATTGAAGAGCTTGCCTAAATGCGCAGTTACACGCATTTGTCAGCAGTAATTTTTCGTTTGAGCGCACACCTTTACGCTGACGTCATCCACTGACCGTGTACTACGGACGACGGTTTTTCACTGAGACTTCCTCGATAGAGGTTAGCACACCTAAAACGTAGTGACTAAATTCTACAGAGCATTAAACCTTTTGAGCTTGCACACTGAAACTCACCCACAGCGTGATTTCAAGTCCCTCGGAACAGAATTGAACAACTGTGTCGGTTTTTTGAGGAGATGTCCGTTTTTTGGCCACAACCGCATTAATTCGACGTGTGACACGTCAAATTAAAAATATACTCGATTATACGATAATTACACAAAACTATTATAAGAAAGAATGGAAAAACATAGTAGAAAGGGAAACAAAAACCGCAATTGGTTATAAGTGCCAAATTATAGAAATTCATATGGCAAAAGAGGATTGAATTTTTTAATACCATACATTTTTAACAAGCTGCCAGAAGAACTTAGAAACCTGACTATAAATAACATTAAATACAGAATTAGTTGGAGATTATATACTCAAACAATAACTATATTTGCATGATTTTTTTTTATGTTATAATGTATATAATGTTTTTATTGTTATATTTTAAATGTTATATTATGAAAACTGAGAATATTTTTAACACTGTTGTTTTTTGCATTTATTAATGAACTATGATTTGTAAGTTGTGCACATACAAATACTGTCGTATTTCGTGCAAAGTGTGACAATAAAGTATTATTATTATTATTATTATTATTGTATACTAGTCGAGTCACTCGTTTCGCTCGCTCATTCGGCGTCGTAAAACTATGCTCAAGGGGATATCTTATTGCAATTCGTATGCTGCTGACAGACACTTCTGGCAAAAATGATCAAGCAAACGGTCCGAATAAAGTACGCGTTTAGCTTATTCTTCAGTTCTCAAACTAACGATTAACAAAACTGAAAACGATAAAAAAAACTGTATGACGCTGTAAGGTTTCACGTTGAGTAAACACTACAGCAACATCTTGGTATATTGGTATGGTGGGAGTATATTTACGTGTGAATAAGGATCCCTATCGCCAGAATGTGGCCTTATAAGTTTAACCGCACGCTGATTTTTGCTTGTCAATCAGTGAACCCTCTGACGTAGGATTTACTGTTAAAGTATTGGTATTGGCCGGAAATTACTTTGTGATGCTGGAGATAATGACTTAACTTAGGTGGGAGTATATGTATTTCTTTGGGAAAGCTATAATTTATATAATCTTCTTTCCATGACGATTGAAGAGAACTATACCTTTGCAGACGTTCGTAATGCTTTAGTTCATAACAAACTGTAGAGTCCACATATTGTATTAATGTCCACATTTCCAGTTGTCTTATAACTGATGTGCCTTCAGCAGCGCTCCATAGTAGCTTATGTTAATAACCATATCATGTGACTCTAGTCAATAAAAGGCTTGGCAGCTCATTTGAGCATTCCCATTCTATTCAATCCAATTCCATAGTTCAGGTGTTCACTTTTAATGTTAGAAGTGCTACTTCACTTCATGTTTAAACCTTTGAAGTTAAAAGGCTGTTATTAGAAATTCTGAAAATGAAAATTTAGTATTAGCAAGTCGTGAAATTAAGTTGAATTCTACCTGTTATTTTTTTCCATGGGTATGGTGGAGGTAACGCCAAGTGTATGCCTCTTCAACGTCGAACGTCGGTTTACAGCTTCCCCTGTGATTGAATCAGCCCACAATTCAATTAAACGACGTGTGTGAAGATAACTGTATCACCAGTTCGGCTGCTTACATTAGGTAGCCCGACTGGATTGTTACAAATTCAACTTTTGGTTCATCCCTAGTGCTTCTACTTCTAGTAAATGCTTAGTTGGGTTAGGGGTGAATGGGTGACCAACGCGATTTTGTACAGCTTTGTATTAGCTTAGTGTGCCTTTACTTTAATTTTGCCTTTTATCAAATGCTGAATTTATTAAGGTTAAGAAATAATGTTCAAAATTTATTTAAAGTCTCTGTGAACTATTATGAGTTCTACTATTAAATCCTATGGATTAAATCATTTCAGTGATTTACTTAAGGTGATTTATATAAATGATTAAGTTTGGTCTGAGTCATTTGTTGAACTCATTTTTAGTATCATTCTTTAAGCTATTGCAAGGGGTGGAATTTTGTTGGAGACTCCTCCTTCATGTCTCTCGCTCTGCATGGTGACGCCAATGCCGTCAGAACCCATTTCTTAGGCAGCATAAAATGGGCTATTTTTTTTGAGTTGCCGGAATTTTCAGCAAGTCGAATCTTTCTTTTCCAATTTGCAACCTTAATACATGTTTCTCAGCGTAAGGGATTGGACAAAACAACGTTTTCAGGCCTAAGCCATCCACTCTGACAGCATTGGCGCCGTTGTTTTTTTTTTTACCTCCAATTTTATCCAGTAGCCCTTGTCCAATGCGTAGAGAACATTGCTGTTGCTCTATACTATAAGAAACCATTATTTAATGAACAGGGTGTCAGCAAAGTATTCACCCCATAACGAAATTGAATTTAAAAAAAAAGTGAAAACAGATATTGAAAAGCTGTAAAGTGCTAACTGTTTATTAACTCTAAATCTCTGGTAATGATGGCCTCATAATAAACCTCCACGTTTGCCCCTTTTGTTGCTCGGAGAATATCCAGTCGAAAATCGATTTCTCCCCAAACGTTTTTAAACATGTCTACTGATACTGTAGTTATGACCGTAATTCCTACACAAAAGTAGCCTTTCTTGCATACACTTTGTCCTTTCTAAAGACCCACAAGAAAAATCAGGGTAACAAACACCTAATCAGTAAAAAAAATATGGTATTCCTCCCCCCCCTCTCGTGGGGGGCGCCCCCCCCCCGGGGATCCTTTTACAAGGTAGATCCTTTAACCAACCCTACATTGCCAGGGTTTCACTATCTTCTTTCAACCCCTCCAAAAGTTGTGAGGCTGGAGTGGGGCTGGCTTTTGGGACACCCTTTATATACATGCATAATATAAAACTGCTATGTATATATATTTTTTATTTTTTTTTTATTTGTATAATATAATTTTTTTTTATTATCTGTATAATACTTTGGGACTCTTGCCATCACTCCATTGTGAATATGTAAGGTAGATGACAGAATTGCCAAGCAATAGAAGATAGCGTATCGACTAACTGGGTTACGATGGTTTGCTTTGGCTGATACAGGATGTTTTAATCTTTGCACTATACCATTTTAAGGAATGTGTTCAAACAGCCATGTGATTACGAAGGATAATGTCAGACATTGTGACAGGCCTACCACTCCGCACAAAAATAAAAAAAAACATGACGACCCACTTGAGCATTGTGCCTACTCGTACATAGCCCAGTACCGAATTCAAACTACACACTTGGTTTCGTATTAACCTCCTCGACAACCATGGTTATACATTAGCCTCTTTTGAAAGGTCACGTGTGTGACCATTCGCTGTTCTCGGGTTATCAGGGAAATCTAACAGAGATGGCACTTCGCCCTTTTTTTTTTTGTTTATTTCTAGGACTTAGGTCCTGATATAACCGTAATGTGCACTGGCGCTAACTGGATTATTTTTCCCGCAAGGTCGACCTTGTTATTAACGATAATAACCCGAGTGCTCTATGAAATCGGTAATTTGTGAGTTTTAGCACGAAACTCCTTTCCAGATTTAATTTCCCCAAGACCAAAGAGATAAGTGCTAAAACACACATATGTTTCATAAAAGCAGTAGTGGTGTTCGGTGTGAGAATTTTTTTCCTTTCATAAAACAATTCTTACTAGATTCAACACGTATTTTATTTACGGAGTATTTTAACAGTCAATGTTCAAATAAAATTTTGAATACGAAAAGCACAATTTTGAAAGAAAGTTTTCGCATTTAGAATTTACTATGTTTTCCTCGTAGCGATACTTAGCCCCCATTGTGTTTCCTAACCAGAAGCAGCTTCTTGTTTCCTTAAAATTCCGACGATTCACAAAGGTAATATATTGCCCTAATTGGGCGTAACTAGAATGAAAGCAAACCGCTTCCGCTAAGTTAGAATATACTGCAGTATAGATCTGTGGGTTGTTTGTTGGTGACCATTCAGCGATGAGTAAAGCTTTTATATATATAACTACGGAAGTAGAAAAGTCAACCTGGTCTTTTCAGTATAAATCGAGCGTCGTGTTCGGTTTGTGGAAAGAAGAAAAAAAATCTCACCAAAAATCCGCCCGAGATTCGGCTACCAAGATATTTTTCTGTCTGAGATTCGGCTTCAGCCAGTAGTCCGGAGGACGCGTCTAAAATTGTGCATTTTTATCATAAAAGCAAGAAACTTGGCAGGAATGTTGTTTACATCAAATTAAGGATTTTAAGCATTGTAGACATTCTCCTAAATTGGTACGAGCCACCACATCAGAAAATATCTGCCAAAATGGCGACCAATAGTCTAAAATTGTGCATTTTTATCATAAAAGCGTGAAACTTGGCAGGAATGTTGTTTACTTCGAATTATTACGAATTTAAGCATTGTAGACATTCTCCTCAATCGCTGTGAGCTGCCATATTGGAAAATGGCGCACAAATTTTTTCTCATAACTCCGAAAAACAGCCCGAAATATGGACATGCTTAAGATTTTCTGAACGATGGCGATCTATTCTTTCCATCAATCCTAACCGAAATTGTTTAATTTACATAGAGACCTTCCTACACCCATTTAAAGGTGAAGAGGTATCCGAATTCAAAGTGCTCTTGCGAGCCCTCTAATAGCCCAAAATGGACATGCTTAGAATTTTCTGAAAGGTATGGATCTATTCTTTCCGTGAATCCTAACCGAAATTGTTTAGCTTAGATACAAACACAAATATGAGCATTACAATGCACTTTGAAATTGAAACTAGCTGCTACACCAATTACGGCTACACATTTAAACGACCATAGGACGGTCCCTAGCTAAGCAAAACAATTTCGGTTAGGATTGGTGGAAAGAATAGATCGCCACCTTTCAGAGAAAATTCTAAGCATGTCCATTTCGGGCTATTAGAAGGCTCGCAACAGCACTTTGAATTCGAAAATCACCATACGCTTTCGCCGTTACCTCTTCACCTTTAAGTTAGCGTATGAAGGTCCCTTCGTAAGTTAAACAATTTTGATTAGGATTGATGGAAAGGATAGATCCCAATCAACCTTTCAGAAAATTTGAAGCATGTATATTTCGGGCTGTTAGAGGACTCTCGAGAGCACTTTAAACACGAAAATTACTGGAACAACCAATTGAAAAATGGAGCGTTCGTGCGAATTTTGGGTGATATACTTTAAATACGATTTTGTGGTTCAAGGGTTGGTTTTACGTAAAAGATGTATATCACCTTTCCTATCCAGAATTGCGTGCTGAACGTCTTTGCTTCACATTATGCTTTTGATTTGTTGACGGTTAAGGAGTTACAGCCAGAAAACCGTTTTGGGGGGATCAAGTCACCCCCTCCCCACCCCTCGGGGGGTTTTGAACTTGCTATCATAGCTTTTTTCCCAGTTACCCTTCCTGTGCATCCTTACCAAACTTAATGTTTTTCATCCTTCAATTTTGAGCACTCTGTTAACCCTATTATTTCCATTATGGCATATACTATGCATTAATCATGATTCAGTAGTGTTTAGTATCAATGGAAAGGATATTTCAACAGGAACAGGCAGGAGATATATAATATAATAGTATAGGTTTGATGCAAACGCAACCGGAATGGCAAGGACCTGGTGGTCACTGACTGCCATCCGATATTAAAACTTAAAAATATATATATATATATATATATATATATTAGAAAAGTTAAACAGTTTAAAAGTATAAAACAAATACGATGGCTCGGCTGCAAAGGATGGGTTAATGGTATTTGGTTGGGGTCACGAATGCCTTACCACCAAGGTTAGACCTACCAGGGACACAATGGTCCCCGATGGCATCGCCAAACGTAAGGGACAAGTGTGTGTGTGTGGGGGGGGGGGGGGGCAGCCGGGTATCCTTGTCACTGTTACTTTATAAAATAAAAAGTGCAGCGTAGTCTAAAGCTTGGTCAAAGCCAATTGTCAATCGTAATAAAGATAATAAAAGTGATAAAAAAAATAGTAATAAATGAATAAAATTTCTTGCAATGATTGCAAAGGTCAACTGGATGGTAGCCTGATCAGTAAAAAACTTTTCAAGGCTATGGTCATGGAGTTTTAATTTTAAAAAAACTTAATTTTAAAATGTAGCTTTAAAACGTGTTTAGAATAAAAAATACAATAAAAATAAACCATTTTACCCTCCCACAATGCTGAGAAGGAACCGGAACGGGGTTGGACCACTGACACCGTTCCGAGGCTAGATGGGTCGCTTCAAGAAAGTGTGGAGGGGTTCCTGAGAAAGTCGAGATCGGAAGATGGACAAGGAGCGAGCATTAACAGTGTCCGAACTCAAGGCATTCCAAATTTGGACAATTCTCACCGAGAAAAAGTTTCTACGACATTCCAAACGAGCAGAGGGAAGGGAAAGTTTCCAATTATGGCCTCTAGTACGTCCGATGGTTGTAGCCAGATCAAAAAATGGTAAAGGAACTTCCAGTTGGTGGTTAAGTATCCTGTAAGTCAGGAGGAGGTCAAATTTAATCCTGCAAAGTTCAAGAGGTTCAAGTCCAAACATGGTTAGGCGGGCTTTGTAGGGGGTTTCACGGAGACCTGACAATCTCTTGGTGAAACGCCTCTGAATTGCCTCAACAGAGTCAATATCACCCAAGAGAAAGGGTGACCAAACAGGTGTTGCGTATTCAAGGATCGGGCGGACAAACACCTTAAAAGCCCACACTCTTGTAGCATTATTGGCCGACTTGAAGCACCTTTTGACGATAGCTAGACGTCTGTAGGCAGCCAAACAAATCTGTCGGACGTGGGAGGACGATTTAAGATCTCCAGTAAACAAGATTCCCAAATCTTTCACAGTGTCACGATGTAATTTCACTAACTGTGGAAGGGAATTCAAAGAGTCGTATTCAAATGCACTTTTGAAAAAAGTGGCGTCTTTTCACTAACACATTAGTAGCTCTTCCGGTAGTTATTTCCGGTTATGTTTGGTAACATTGGAAAGAAAATTGCAAGAGAAACAACAAAGGAAGAGTGTATAATTTTGCTCACTGTGAAAGGGAATTCAGTATTTCAATAAATAACATTGAAAGTGTCGAATTCGGGCAAAAGGCGTCTTTCCACAAATCATATTTTGCTATACTTTTGATATGTTATTTACAATTGTTTTCAAGGGCGAATGCCGTTGGTGTCATCTTTGTACTAATTACTTCAAAGTAAAATCACAAATTCATGGGCCTATTAAGCCAAGAATAAGCAAATCGTATAATAAAAAATATTTAAACCGTATAACCCACTGAATTTCGTGTAACGTAGTTAAAAGTAAGATTTGCAGATAAAATGGTTGGTTGTGCGAAAAGTTATGTCAGTTTTTGGTAGAAAATTAATTACTAACCATAGGAAGAAAAAAAGAAAAGGTAAATCCGTTGATTCGTTCAGGAGTTATGAGAAAAAAGTTAATTTGACTACCATTATGCAATATGGCGGCTCATAGCAATTCAGGAGAATGCCTACAATGCATAAAATTCTTATTTTATGTAAGCAACATTCCTGTCAAGTTTCATGCTCTTACGATGAAAATGCACAATTTTAGACTATTGCCTGCCATATTGGCAGATATTTTCCAAAATGGTGGCTTATAGTAATGCATGGGAATGCCTACAACGCGTAAAATTCTTAATTTTGTGTAAACAACATTCCTGTCAAGTTGCATGCTTTAGGATGAAAATGCACAATTTTATATTATTGGCTACCATTTTGGCCGCTATTTTCCAAAATGGTGGCGTATAGTAATGCATGGGAATGCCTACAACGCATAAAATTCTTAATTTTGTGTAAACAACATTCCTGTCAAGTTGCATGCTTTTATGATGAAAATGCACAATTTTAGACTCTTTGGCTGCCATTTTCCAATATGGCTGCTCATAGCAATTGAGGGGAATGCCTACAACGCGTAAAATTCTTATTTTATGTAAACAACATTCCTGTCAAGTTTCATGCTCTTACGATAAAAATGCACAATTTTAGACTATTGGCTGCCATTTTGCCGCTATTTTCCAAAATGCTGGCTTATAGTAATGCATGGGAATGCCTACAACGCGTAAAATTCTTAATTTTGTGTAAACAACATTCCTGTCAAGTTGCATGCTTTTATGATGAAAGTGCACAATTTTAGACTATTTGGCTGCCATTTCCCAATATGGCTGATGATAGCAATTGAGGGGAATGCCTACAACGCTTAAAATAATTAATTTGATGTAAACTACATTCGTGCCAAGTTTCGTGCTTTATGATAAAGTGCACAATTTCGTCTAATGTGGGGACATATATTCCAGACTACTACAATTATTCAGCTAAGCTTAGCCTAGAACTAAAAATAACTTTACTTTATAATATATTCAGTTATGTCCAGTTAACAAGAAGATATTATCCACGTGTAATATTAACATATCATGCTTGAACGTTACTCGATTCTAAGTTTTACATCTGGTAACATTAAAACAAAAGTGTGGGCATTTTAGGTCTTCATTCGCCCCTACTCAAATATGAGAGCCCAGTGTAGTCACCAGGATATCGACTTGCTCGAGTCTGTTCGACATCGTTCACAAAATGTCTCCGTGGGTTTAAAGATCTACCATACTGCAAATGTCTGACTAAACTAGGTCTTAAATCCCTCGAATTACGCAGAATAAAATCGACTTGTATACTTTTCGGATTCTAGGCGATTTGGAAAAACTGGACCTTCCCTTATTAGACCATTGTACCCTAGAACCCTATCCTACCCGAGGACATTCCATGAAATTGTCACTCTCGTTCGCAAGAGCTGAGTTTAGGCGAAGCTTCTTCGCAGTACGGGCGATACCAGCGTGGAATTCCGTTTCAGAAGAAGCCGTTTCGAGTAACATTGCCGCCATCTTCCGACGAAGCCTAAATTAAGCATCACTTAGCCATATTCTAAACAGATCTGAGCACGTCTCCATACAATAGATACAATCTCATTACACTTGCTCAGATTTTTCATATCCTCAACTCCTAACTTTACTAGGATTGGTGTTAGTGTGCTTGTGCCCCTTCCAAATCATTACCACTTCCTGGTTACATCTGCGTCCATTAGTTATTGTGTGTGAAATACAAAATACTCTTTTAGCCATTAAATCACAAAATATGTTTTTCTATCAGTTTGTAGAGACAACCTACGATCTTTATTGTAAACGCGACCCACCCTGCAATACAAAGAGCTAGGTTGTTCGGTTAAGTCATATTTTTTTTTAAGTGGGCAACCATATTTTTTACCATTTTTGATGGGTAGCCATATTTTTTACCAACCGAGATATGGCTTGTGAGATATTTCGGTGGTGGCGGATCGGAGCAAGAGCTAGCTGGCCAATACATTGGAAAATTATCAGTCTCAAAATAAGTTGCTCCTTGAGCGGGAAGAGTGGTGAAACGGTTTTGTGAAAGAGTGAAGGTAGCATACTCCTCCCCAAAAAATATAGCACACATTCGGATCGCGCTATTACAAAATGCTTGCTACATGTAGCTGTGCTGGTAACTTGAAAATTAAGTGACCAAGAGCGACGCCGGGCACGCAGGTATTTAGCAGTGTGAACACTAGTGGAACTGCCATGCCTCAAAAGTCACAGTGCGGGGGCACCCACCCTCAAGATTTCTCAAGCTAGCAAGCAAGGAATTACTAAAACGTAAATTTCGTAAATTAAACAATAAAAATAAATTATTAATTAATTTTTAATTATTAAATAAATAATTAAGATACTGGGTCGCCCGCCAAGTCCAACAACACCTGACATGACATTATTGAAGTTCAACTCACCGTTTATAGTGGGGTGACCATTAGCGCAGTGTCTATTATCTGAAGACAGAATTTTGTTGTTAATGGGATTATGGAGAAAAATATTAATGCAGTACAAATCGTTGTAGTTTGTAGAAATTGAGTGGATTGGCTTCTGTTATGAAGAAAAACTAACGTTTGCGATTGTGGTATACAAGCCCTTCATAGAAAACTATGTGGCTGAAAACCGTTGCGAAAAGGCTATAGCTAACTAGCTATCCTGGTTCTAGTATTTTTTAGTCTCTGTTAATTTCCATAGACCCTCTATCCAGTGCGTCTTTGGCAATGAAACTTCGTGTACAGCTAGGGCTGTTGAATTGCTGCGCTTTTTTATGATTTCAGGTGCAAAGGGGTGAAGCAAATGGTGTGGACGGGCACGTAAATAAGAAAATGTTGTTGTAACCGTTGTTAACATTGTCGGTGGCGTCTGTTGTCGTGGTATCCATGTCCACAGCTGTTAAATCTGTGACAACAACATATAAGGTATCGACTATGTAGAGACGATTGCTACCTATGTTTACGTGCTTAGTTATTTTGGAAGGACTGAGTAAACGCGACTGCTCCGTTACTACCTGTGTTTACGTGCCATGGGCCATTTAAGACTCACGTTGGTGTATGTATTCATCGCTAAGTTCAAGAACAACCAACAATCCAACTACGATCAACCAAATGGTGTGGGTGGGTGCAGAAATAAAGAATAGTATTGTAACATGTCCAGCTTTCAAGGGTGTAAAATTATTCCCCTGGCTACCACTGTGTGCGCCCTATTCGAGTATTTTAGTACTAAACGACCAGTTTCAAGACACTTAGCCTCAGGCAGACGAAGTCAAGGGGTTGGAGTATTTGTTCCCACGAAGCCAGGTGCAATGAAGAGTTGGGGATAGAAATCGAGTGGTGACTCTAATGCAGACCATTCCTTAACACTATGCTTAGTTCTGTCCCTAGCAACAATATACCCTTTCAATTATCCTTGATTCAAAGAAGACATTCCCACATTATGAGTGAATCAAACTGGAGCCATCCATCTGAATTAGAAGTTTGAAAATTCAGACATCTGTAGGCATTAACTAAGTCAAAAAGGCTGAAAATGGCCCAAACTGACCGTTTTTATAGCCGACGAAAATATACATTACGTTATTTACACTAGCAGTTTCCCCCTTAGAGCTGCTGTATTCCCTAGAAGTTGAAGTCGCTTCCCTGTCGGGCTCGTACCTTACCACGCATGCGCCGGGTTGCCAATATAAACCCTTGCGCAGCGGTGATCCTCATCATTTCTCCTAAGGTGCTCGCCGCGTGCGTTCGCTCTTGAGCTGTTCCCTGAAGACCCACCGCCGATCCTCAATCCGCTTGCCTTCATTTCAGCGGACGATCCCAGCTATCCTTCATCCGCATACCTTCTGACCGCGGATGGCGCTTCATGCAAGCTTTCCTTCGGCCTTCAGGACATGAAGGTTCTCGGTTCTGTCTCTAAACCGGACTCGCCGCAGGCCCATCCTCCACGTCGACTAAGGGATGTCCCTCTGTGGACAGGTGCCGTCGTCCCTTCACGTGACCTCCGCATGTCACAGACACCTTCAGCGGCGGATATTCCTTGATTAAGATCGACTCTGCTCGTGCACGTTTGGCGGACCTCCATCCGCTATAGCCCTTACCACCGTTCGCGGCGATTTCAGTCCGCCGTGATCCTCCCCTCTGGCGGAGAGCATCTATTGACTTACCATCCGCCATTCCTCATCGTTTCCAACCTGTGAGGCCTGCAGGCCTCTGCACCGCCACACGGAACGTTGCTTATATAGCTCGTCGTCGGGACCATCCGCCCGCCCCCCCCCCCTCTGCTTTCTGCAAGCTGTCATCCTTCCGGACGGCCGCCATCCACTCCTACCCAACAGGACTCACATCCGCATGCGGATGGGCAGTGGAAAATTCAGTTCGGCTTGCGCCAGCCTCCCCCCACTAAGGGCAGCCTCCACACAACCCTTTCTGGGATAAACTGTTTCACTGCTTCTTTCAGCTTTAATCCCTCCGTGACGCTACCATCTGCGCATGCCATTGCGCAGCCTCCTTTCAAACTATCGGCTCCAACAAAAGCCCTTCAGGACCAGTTCTCTGCCTTGCCTCAACCTTGCTTTCCGGCTTGTGTCTCTTCCTTCCTGCATCCATCCGCCCCTGCGGATAAGGACACCCAACTGGCTCGCCCGGCGATCCTCCTCCTGATCCTCGATTCACACAAAAAAAAAAAAAAGAAGTGGGGGGGGGGGGAGGGAGGGACTCTCTATCTCCAACATCCGTGACCAACGGTGCAACCTCCTTCCTGCAAAGCCTCCAGAATGCACCTCCTCTACTTCAAGCCTCTCTACTGCCCATGCTGCTTTCTACAGCCAGAGACAGCCATCCGCAAGGACAGACAGACCAATACGTCCTCTTTCCACAAGAACTCCGACGATACGCAGGGACTAACTATCCTCGTATTCTCTACCACCCACGTCTGCAGGTGCTTCCGTCCACAAGATGGCTCTTGCTAGGATTCACTCTTCTACTACGGACCTTTTCTTCTCTAGCCGCCACACTGTTCACTTCGTTGAGACGCTGTGCTTACCATTCGCATCCCAGCACTAGCATCCGTAACGTCTGCCTCCGCTTCATAGTGCCGCAAGCAAAGGGACGAAAGGGAATATCCTCCCCCCCTTTTTTCTCGCTATCCAGCCTCGTCAGTCCCGGCTGCTTGTCTGGATCCTCCGCCCTCCGCACGCTGCCATCCCTCGGAACGACCGTTCCTTGTTTTTGGCCGACAAACTCACGTCTGCATTGCGTGCGGACAATGGGTGAGTCCGACCAGCCCAATGCCGATCCTCGTCCTCAATCCCGCTACCCAGGAGCTGCATCCGCGCTGCATTTCTTGGAATGGACTGCTTCGTTGCCTTCTATCGGCCTTCACCTCTACTTCCTACAGCATTGACTGCTGTTTTCATTGGACAGAGTACTATATCCCATTCGTCTGTGCATCTTAATTACGCCGCCTTCATTTCGGATTTTTCTATCCTCCGCCTCCGCCCTCCACCATCCGCATCCGCTCACTGCCATCCCTCGGGACGACCGTCCCTCTTGGCCTCTGCCTACGACGGTACCCGACTTCAGTACGACTAGGTGATGGGCGGATCAGCTTGGTTTACCAACATGCCTCGTCTTCGGTCGTCCTCCCCACTGCGCAGCCCCTTTGGGTGGACTTTTTACTACCTGCTGGATTCTATGACAAGGGTATGATGTTCTTCCGCGACGTCTCCATCCGCGCATCCTATTGCGCGGACCTTCTTTCAGCTTATACTGTCTCCTCTTCTTATGAAGTTATCCTACCTTCCGCTGTTTACAAGCAGTTTTTTGGATATACATTCCTTTTCAGATCTTGAACCTCCGGTCCTCGGACGACCGTTTCGCCGTCCCCCCATGATGATGTTTTCATTTCTTGCATCCCCACCCAGCGGACATACGCTTCCCTCTCCTCTTCAAAAGGATTGCTTGGCCCCTCCATTGTTCTACAACAGTTTTTGGCTGTGCCAACAACCGTTTCGCCGTCCCCCCATGATGATGTTTTTATTTCTTGCATCCCCACCCAGCAGACATACGCCTTCCTCTCCTCTTCAAAAGGATTGCTTGGCCCCTCCATTGTTCTACAACAGTTTTCGGCTGTGCCAACTGCTCCTTCGCTTGAGGATAGAACTCATCCGCCCTCACAGGGTTTACCACCGTTGTCCCTCCTTCCTTCAGAGGGTTTTCCGTCCGCCGGAACGACTGCCATGCCAACTTCCCGCCTCCGCACCTTCCCTCTAGACAGGCGGTCGTTCATCCTGCCTTACCCTCCGCTTCAAGGCTTTGCCTCGGCCTCCGCCCCGAGGCTGCAATTGTACCTTCACTTCGATTGCGGTTCCCACCGCGGGCAGACGTTTCTATCCGCTACCTCTCTCCACGACGAAACTATGCTCAGTAGCGGATATGCTTCAAGGCCTTGACTAGGCGCTGACATCATCCAGGCTCAACCTCCGCGTCATCTTCTCTCTAGCCCTTGCCCCGGGGACTACTGTTGTATCTTCACTCCCATTGCGGTTCCTCCGCTTCGCGGGCGGACGCTTCCCTCCGTTACCTTTCTCTACAAGACTATCCTCCATAACGGGTAAATTTGGTATCTCCCAATCCCAATTTGGCCTCCTCTTGTGACGATGCTCCCAGTTTTTTATTATCCTTCCGACTACACCAAGTGGCAATGCACCCACATCCTACTACACCTCGTGGCTGATTATTACTATCCTCAACTGTGACTATGCCTCCACATCAATCAACCATCCGTTAGACTCTTAGACTACCCACCTGCAGAACCCATCCTGTTCACTAACGTCCTCATCCTCCGCGTCCACTTCGCTGCCACGAGCAAAGGACGCCCGGGGTATCCTACCCTCCTCACCTTTCCACTTTACCGGTTCGTCCGTCTCTTAGGGACATAGCTATCCTCGACCTTGCTACCACACAGGCTTTTTCAAATCCCACCGCAGACAAATCACCTCCGGCCTCTTTCAACTAAAAACGTTACGCTCAGCATGGGCATCCGCTCATGAGCTTCTCCTCACGTACCTTTGAAAACGTAATATACCAGCACTCTCATCCTCCTACGACCTGCCCTTCCTCCGCTTCGTCGATCCACACACCGACGTGCAGACTGTCATCGACTTGAAATAAGTATGATATACCTCCATATCGCCTCCATCTGCCCATACTATTACGCAGCACCCTAATCATAAAATAACCATCAAACTGCGTCCTCTGCAGACACACCTCCGCCAGCGAATGGTCCCTCCGCCCCCGTCCCTTCAATGGCGTCTTCCTTCAACTTACGCCTCTCTGTCAGAGGATGATCTATCCACCTCCGCGTCCAGTACATCCTCTCCATCAGAGGATAACCACCGTTCCGAGGATCCTACACCGGCACTGTATACAACTTAGCCCTTCATCTACCTTCTGCCCTCCGTTGGGCACCTCCTAAACGGCCTCTGGTGCCTTCTTTCCGACATCTAGGACAGCGCAAATCGGTGCTGCATCCTCCCGGATGCTCAACCCCAGCTGCTTATATGCGCTTCGACTCGCTCACCTCCGCTCCGACATCTGTACCTTCTGCTTCACTGTTTCCTCTGACCATCTACTTCCCGTCTGCAGCCGCCACTCTGCCGTCTCAACCTTCCGCTCTTCAGCTTCCCACAAGGCAAGAGGATTCATCTCCTGGTTGATCTCTTATCCTTGTCCCCACATTATAGACCTCTGTATGCGATGAAGCCTTACAACCAGACATTTCTACGCATAACTTTACTTTCCGCACTCCCGATCTCACTGTTCCTGGCAAACGGTCCGGCTGCCCTCCGCATCCGCATCCACCTGCCACGGGCATCCCTATCCACCCCTGAGTGAATGTCGTCGAGTCAGCAGTATGGTCTTCATCATGACACTCTGTGCCCGGGGTCGCCGCCTCGTACCGCAGGATTACAGACTCCGATAAGGAGGAATGCCACCGGTGCATGAACCTAGCCCTCCTCCGAGTTACAAAGTCTGCTAGTGGTAAATAAGGTAATGTATATTTTGTTCGGCTATAACAAGACTAAAATTGCAGGGCCTGCACCTGCTTAATTTTAGTTTTTATTGCCTAACCGAAAATATACATTACCTTCATTCCCGCCCAAGCCTCCCCACCATGAGCTAGGTTCTGGTAGGTGGAGAAATGATGAGGACCACCGCTGCGCAAGGGTTTATATGGGCAACCCGGCGCATGCGTGGTAAGGTACGAGCCCGGCAGGGAAGCAATTTCTAGGGGATACAGCAGCCCTGAGGGGGAAACTGCTAGTGTAAATAAGGTAATGTATATTTTCGGTTAGGCAATAAAAACTAAAATTAAGCAGGTGCAGGCCCTGCAATTTTAGCCTTTTTCACGAAAACCGTAATAGATAATGACAAAAGGTATAGGACCTATATTGTAGACTACATTATTTCAAACAACTTTTATCTAATTTTTTTTTGTGTATTACATCAAAATAGAAACAACATACACCAAAAATTACGTGTAGTTTTTGCTGCCATGTTTAATGTTCAAGGTTTTCAGCTTGGCGACCTTCTGAATCTTAAAGTGAACGTCAGTTTGAGTAAGTTCCAGTAATAAAATGCTTTACAACCCTCCATGCAAGGTTCACAAAAAAAATGGCAAAATTCCTCCAGAGTATTTAGGGAAAACAATTCAGGCATTCGATCTGGGAAACCTACGTGCCCTTCACCAGGTACGGCGGGGGGGGGGGGGGGGGAAATCCCGGCCGAAAAGGCCCCCCCACCCCTTTAAAAATTTTTGGATTTTATACCACAAAAATCTAATTTTTTGGCCCTTTTTTTTTTCCCCCCCCCCCCCCCTGCCTCCCTGCAGCAAAACAAGGCGTTCAACAAATTGTTACGCTTCATTTCATTTGGTTTTATTTCAATAATCTTTGCTCCGACTAAACATACGACGCCATTTTGGGACAAAATAACTTTGTGTGGGACACAATGCACAATTTGTAGCCAATTTTTGGCAGCAAGCTGTTCCTAGGTAGAATATTGCAGTCCAGTACCTTTGCGCTAATAATCATCACTCAAAACCAGTCTATTTCTTAATACTTACATACAAACTGAACTCACACGAATGTAAATTACGGCTAAATATGCCCGATACACGAAAATGTATGACTTGAACCACTGGTAAACTGTTGACGGTGCATTTCTGTACATGCGTTAGTAACAGGTTCTGGTCTTAAGTGTTGCTATTTGTTTCCAGCAGTTAGTTCACCAAGAAAATGAAGACTTGGTTCCGTCTGAAAAGCAGAAATGTATCTTCTTGAAAACTATATTTAAACGTGTCTTGCATTTTTTCAACGTCACCTCTAAACTTACATAAAAAAAAAATATGTTTTCGCATTGCAGAGCCCACTTATAATTGTCCTATTTATGCTTCAGAATTTAAAGTGTCTTTAAGCCTACAGCATCGTGCCACTATTTCGTAAGGCGTGCGCAAAAAGGTCGTTATTTCAGTAGCCCGAGAGAGAGAGAGTCCCTACCAATTATCGTTCTTCTTTGCGAGAGAGGGCGACGTTGAATGACGGTTGGAGTAGAGCTCTCGTTCGTAATCGTTAATTTGAACTTAATTAAGCAAAGAAAAGCGTACTGTGAACGACTACAGGCCTTGAAACCTGTGTTTTAAGTTTTTGTGATACATTGAGTAAACATTTTCTGCGTATTTCCAGCCTACGTCTGCTAATTTAGAGGAGTCTACGATAATGGCTCTCTGAATTGCAGCACGGAGGACGTTTTTTGATTAGTGCAAGCCGACACACACATCACGTGGCAACGATGACCACTACATTATTAACTTTTTTTTTTTCAAAGCCTGGTGTATTTTTGTGTTGTTTACCATAAATTTAAAAACCCGTTTTTACTTTATTCAACAATATAATTTTCCTTGCAACAGTATAGACTACCTGTTCAAAAGAAACGTGCCGTCAATGTGATGGTTCGCTCAGTCGGTTTGGCGTGTCTCTGTGTTCGTGAGGTCCGAGGTCCTTGGTTCGAACCTCGTGGGGGTGCTTTTTATTTCTTTTTTTTTATATGGCCTTATTATTATTATTATTATTGATGTTAGCTATCTAACATTCACTTCACTGGATAAAAAAGTGTTTTTTTTAATATCTTTTTTTACTGTTTACCAGGCCATCTAAATTTTTTCTTGGGTCGTTGAAAAGAAAGTCGCAGTTTAGCTGCACAACTTTTATTTCAATTGGTATTTCATTTATTGAGCTGCATTGAAGATATTAAAAAAAAAATATTGAAGTAAGAAAAATAGTAAAAACGTGAAATCACAGTGGAGCCAACACTGTGAACAGCTAAGATGACAAGTGAGCAGCAATAATAGCTCAAGGTGGCCTGACGGTTAGCACGACTTAAATCTTGTGCCAGAGTTTGTTGTTAGTTCCCTGTTTGGAGCCTGACCTCAGCCACCCCAGGTTTCTGCGGGAGAAGAGGGACGTGTGATGTTTTTGGGCTCAAGTTAATTGTAGCATGTAATAGATACTAGGAATTTCCGACCTGAGTTAATTAGCAAAATTGTTCCTGTCGCCTTACGACTCCAGGGTTACTGTTAGGGGCGTGTATATTCAAATCTTTTCGCACAAATTGAACAATTTATATACCATTTTATGCTATATTTTGAGGGGGTAGGGGTGGGAGGACAGCGACCCCAAACCCCCCTAGCCCCCTAATAGGGGGTTGCCATCATAGCTATTTGTTTCAGTTACCTTTCATTTGCATCCATACCAATTACCATGCTTTTCACACAATTGAACAATTGATACGTCTTATCATATTTGTAGGGGGGGGGGGATTAGCCACCTCCCACCTCCCAGCCCCCCTCGGGGGGGGGGGGGGTTTTGAACTTGCTATCATAATAGCTTGTTTGTTTCCAGCTACCCTTCATGTGCATCCATACCAGCTTTCATGCTCTTCACACAAGATGTACAATTCTTTGTATTTTGGGACCAAAGCCCAAATTATAGCCAACCCACACGAAGTACAACTTCTCGTACAACGTTGGTTAAATTCAAGTTTTCAAACTTACTGGGAACAACGAAAAATTCGTAAAATATTGAAATACATTTTTTATTTATTAAAGATGATAGTGTTCGAGCCACACAAAGTGACAAAAGTTTGTATTCGTGGCTGGAAATTAATATTATTTGCCACTGAACATCGCTTTTTTTGTTGCGTTGCTTGCCCAAAGTTTGGCCAATTCAATGCATGAAGGTGTAGACTACTACCTACTTGAAAACAAATCCTGGAAGAAAATGTACTAGAGAAATGAAGTAGAAACTAATGCTGTACACTAGTTGCATGCTTCTGGCAGCTACAGAGACCAACAAACTGTTAGATTTGATACATTTAATAGTTGAAAATTTTTTTTTGTCAAGTATACTGCAATACTTTCCCGTTGTTTTACGGTGAGGTGGAGAGAAAACTGCCGCATGGTGTTAACATGTCGTTTCTCAGAGTACACCCTCATAAAGCTGCGGATGCCATTCTTAGTATTGTTTACGGCATCTTTTGTCGCGGTATGCATATGCTCGGCTGTGAGATCTGATATGTGATAACTGTATATCGGCCATGCTGCGACCATTGATACTTGTAATAAGACCAAGGTCTTTTCAATCTTTACGTGGATGACTGCAGGAAGCTTCAAATATCGGGTTAGAATCTGATTTAAAATAGATTTTATAGAAGGTAAAAGCCAAAAACAATGGCCACGTAAAGATTTATTTTACGCATTTAATAATCCTATACCTCTCATCATATTTTCTGCATAGGTCTAATGTGGCCTGCGTAGTGGCAAAAATCAAAACACGACGGCAGTCCAAAAATGAGCTATGGAGCAAATAAATGTTGCTGTCGTAACAACACACTAGACAATGGTATGAACTAACACTGGTCTTTAGATTTATTGTAAAATCCTGGACGAACTAAAAACTGATCTGTAACGAAGGACAAAATAAGGACACATTAACGTTGCCGTGGGCTGCGTAAGAATAAAATTATGCACGTTATATGGTTACGCAACAATACGAGCATCCACGAGCTAACGGTGTTTTTGTTAATAACTCAAGAATAAAATGCTTCGCGTTCTGCTGTTTTAGTAACAGCGACCTTCGGGCGTTTTGCATGACTAAATGTCAACGAAATCTTTAAAAGTTAAGGGGAAGGTGCAGGGATAAACAAAACATCTGAAGGGGATGCGCTGACTGAGTGAGCAAAGCGAACGAAATCAGGATTGTTAGCCAGTGTGTGCAAAAATGGGATTGCAGCAACTTAGTTATGTGAAGAGTGGTCATACAATAAACTAAGCCGTGGCAATTTGGCTAATCTTACGGCTAATTGGCAATGGTAAATTTGAATGTTATAAATGTGAACATTTATAGAAATAAAATTAAATAAAAATATGAACTTTGTGAGACTTGGCCAACACGTGTACCAACTTTTATTAATTTCCGATTTGTCACGTTGGAGATCTGCACTATAGCTGGAATCGTGAGTTTCATTTTTGTCTCATACGGTGGTGGTGGTGGTGATGGACTTTGGACACGTTTATACAATGGTCTCTACAAACTAAACCATTTGTCGTACAAAGCTGGTTCTTAGCTCATGTGAAAGATCTACTTCCAGAAATGTGCCCTTTATAGAAATAGAAAATTCAATTGGTCGTCCCGTTCCGGAGTTACGGGGCCCTGAACGATCCGTTTTTTGTTTTATATTGTTTTAAACATTGTTTTTGTGCAACAATGTCAACCATCAAACGCCAGACGCTATTAAACTAATGCTAACAATGCAGGTGAGGCAACAATTCACCCTCACTTTCAGAAAACGTGAAGGGGAAGCATTATCCTTGTTACGAATCTTGTATACAGGGTGATTCATAAAGTACTGAAAAATAGGCCTAAAAGACGTAGGCCTATGAACTGCAAGTCTATAAAATGTAGGCCTATAATAGACCTAATAAAATAATGATATTCACACGATTAGATTACTCAAATTTGTGTACAGTGCACCTTAGGTTATTGTACCAGTGGAAAGCCCTTTATAAATGAATGGGGTAGTAGTTCCTGCCCCCACCCAGGAAATAAAATGGGCTCAACAGGTATAGCACGGCTCCTACTGCATCCAAGCTACAAGCCTGGTGAGCTCATCTAATATCTGCCTCATTAACCTTTTATTGTGAAACCAGGATTTGAACCCAGTACCCGAAAAGGTTTGAAATTAGTTGATATCGCCAACCGTATTCATGTATTGCAGTGCATTTGGATTGCCAAACCGAAAATCTTGCAAACCTCTAAATAATTTAGTAAAATTTAATGAATTTCTCGAACTCAGGATTTGAACCCCTAACTGAAACGTTATGAAATGCGGTAATATTTTCAACTGTATTCATGTATTGCAGTGCATTTGGATTGCCAAACTGAAAACCTTGCAGACCTCTAAACAATTTAGTCAAATCTAATGAATATCTTGAACTCAGGGCTTGAAGACGTAACTAAAAAGGTTTGAAATGTATCATACACGGCGATAGCCGTGTATATATATGATTGAAGTCCTCTCGCCAGCAAAACTAAAACTATTAATTTCTCCGTTTCTATTATTTATTTCGACCAAACTTGGCTAGATAGTAGATAGCAACTTTTCCAAACTTTACACCAACTTTTATGCAATCCCGTGCAAGAGTAAACGTAGGGAGCCACACGTAAATTTGAAAACTGTTCACTTGTTGTTGTTCTTGTTCTGGTTCTGGTTCTTGTTCTTGGCTGACACGGTTTCAGAAAAAAAATACTTCACCTACCTAAAATCTGAAACATGAACCAGAGCCAGAAATTTCCCTGTGCTTCAATCTTACAGGGACCATGCAGTTTTTCAATTGGTCCATCCACTCCGGAGTTACGGGACCCTAAACGATCATTTTGATTGTTTTACATTGTTTTAACCATTGTATTTAGGGAACAATGCCACTCAGCAAACTCCAGATCCATTCTTCGTACATGCAATAATCGACTGCATGCATAAACCTTTATAGCGCGACACCATAGCCATACAAAAGGTATACGGGTTACAAACAAAAACGTCAAGTGTTCCGTAAGAAAAGGGGTTATATGATTGAAGTTTCATTTTACTTGTTAAAATGTACACGGATAAAAATTGGTGATTTTTAATTGAAATAATCAA
>JAHWFP010243273.1:28323-49110 GCA_023313725.1 Lithobius niger
TTGATTATTTCAATTAAAAATCACCAATTTTTATCCGTGTACATTTTTAAAGTAAAATGAAACTTCAATCATATAACCCCTTTTTTTACGGTACACTTGACGTTTTTGTGTGTAATTGATATTTTCAACCGTAGTGCATCTGTAGTAGTGCAATGTAGCTTGCTTAAGCTAGCATATTAAACAACGTAACTGCCAGATTGAACGCTGACATTGCTCGGATGTCAGAAATAAACATTATATCACATTATATTATTATACATTTCCTGGTTCGGAATGGAAGTAAGCCACACCCACCTTAATTCAACACTACATTTTCGAAGTGTCCGCCCTGTGCTGCAATGCAATGGCGAAGCCTTTGATCAAGATTTCGCCAAACTCCCTCAATCATATTCGGTGTAATTGTTTGACAGATGTCAACAATACATTGCCTTAGCTCCTGAATGGTCCCCGGATGATATAGTACTGCATCTAGCCTGTTCCTCGGATAGCCCCATAGGAAGAAGTCGGGAAGGGTTAGATCAGGACTTCTGGGTGGCCATTCTATTGCTCCTGCCACCAAAGGTCTGATCCAACCACTCCCGTACATTGCGTCCAAAGTGGGGAGGAGTCCCATCATGCTGATACCATACGGTATTAAGATAGGCAAGCGGCACTTCGTCCTCGATGGATGGTTGAATATCGTCTTGGAGCAGCTGTAAATACCGTTCAGCATTTAGTGGTCCATCAATAAAGAATGGTTCTATCAACCGTGAGCTCACAAACTCGCACCAAACATTCGTGTGATTACGTTGGTGGTGTCCCTCAATTGTGTATGTGGGTTTGTGATGATTCACGTGTGTTCTGTTTCTTAGGTAATACGTGTAATGAAATATGGGTCTCGTCAGCCATTGCCAGACGGCGTAGAAATGTGGCATCACCATCAATGGTTTCAACAGCCCATTGTGCGAATTGTAGTCTTCTGTCATAGTCCTCCTCATCAAGGTGTTGTGGAGTGGTGGGTTTGTATCCATGATACACCTGTTCCTTAAGGATTCTATGGATGGCTGTTTGGTTGGTATTAAGGTGCTGGGCAAGGTTTCGTTGTGATTTTCGAAAGGTTGCTTTGATAGACTCAATTACGGCAAGCATACTCTCTTCATCTGTAGCCGAACGTGGACGACCACATGCTCCCCAGTCGTCTGCCACAGACCCTGCTGCCTTAAATTTCTACAAAAATTATTGACTGTGTTGTAACATGGCCTATTTCTGTCTGGATGGCGGCTGTGAAATTGGTCAATAACTGCTGCAATGGTTTGGAAGTTGGCTCCCTCCATGCCACAAAGCAGGACTAGTTCAATCCTCTCCTCAATAGTGTACTTCGGGGGCATGTCTCACAGGCTACAACCTAACGTTCAACTTCTACATTCAAAGAAGGTGGCTACGACGGAATTGTAATACTGCACATACGACCTGACAACACGCAGTTTGCTACAACACAATGACAAAACGTTCCCGTCAAGTGCAGGTGGAGATCTGCATAGGTAATTCAAGGGATGCACATAGCACGCCTTTCTTAGACTGAACAAAGGTTTTTGTTTCATGTGCTAATAAAATTAGGCACCCCTATAGTATAGGCCTACATTTTATAGACCTACAACTTATAGGCCTACATTTTATAGGCCTACATTCATAGGCCTATTTTTCAGTACTTTACGAATATACTTATCTAGACACATGCTAGTGTGTTGCTGCCAAGTAATAGTCTATCATCCCATTGTAGACATCCGCTTGTTAAAAAATTGATTGTTAATGATAAAAAGGCGGCCTCACTAGCAGACATGTGTCTGTTAACTGTATAAGCAACTAAAAGCATATTTTGGAATGTTGAGAATAAATCCCAATGCGACAGAAATCTTTCAAATTGCGGTAAATGTAAGGGGAAGGTGCAGGGATAAAGAAAAAATAAAAGTTAAAGGTTGAGTGTCCACCATTCATAGAGAGAAAGATGCGTCAATAACGTTGTTTCTTTGTTGCCAAAACATCTTAACCTGATAATTTAGCATTACATTCCTCAAATGTGATGTTCCCCTGGAGGTTTCTTCCGGTGCGCAGCCGCCTGCTTGCATGCCCCCTACCACGCATGCGCGTGGTAGTCCTCCCTTATAAAAGCAACAGCGTGCACGCTATCGGCATTCATTTTCCTCCAGAGGTGTCTACACGCCACCTCGGGCCGCTGTTCCCCGACCTTTCGCAGAAAACTGGATTCTACCACCGAAGATGGCCACCGCACCCGAAGCTCCTGCTTCGCACGCCGCTCCCTCTCATGCTCTCTCTCGTCCGCATACAGCCAGCTTCTCCCTCGGCAACCGCTGGATCTCCGCCCTCGACCTCGCCGCCGCTGGCCCGATCCCTGCCGCCACTGATGGTCTCCAAGCAAGCGCCGACGTCTTCTCTAACTCTCCCTTGCAACCCGGCCAGCGCACCCCACCGACCGAACCCATGGATATTTTGGCCCTACGACAAGATCTCCTACGGGCGAAGGACGTCTACCGTGAAGCCAAGAAGTCCCTCCAATGTGCTTCGGCTTCCCGCTCCCCAGCCCGCAACTCTCCTTTGGATCTTTCGTCCAATTCCTCCCGAATTGGTCGAAGCGTCTCCCGCAGCGAAGTCAGGCACATAGTCCAGGAAACGGTCCGTGTGATGCAAGACAATCCCATGCCGCCTCCCCCCTGCACGTCGTCCATCCGTCACGCCCGAACGCAAGCTTGGATTGCTTCCGCTTCCAGCCACGACTCGGACAAGCGCGCCTCAACGCCGCCCCCCGGCAATCCGAAGAGGCACAAGTCATCTTCTCTCCCTCGTCTGCAAGCTCCTCCTTCGGCCGTACCCACGTCGGCAACCACGACTCTGCACCCTGCCGTCCCTCTCTCGTCTGGCAGGAAGATTCACTTCCCGGACGACGCCACCGAAGATCAGGTCTTCCCGCTAGCTGCGCTTCTCAAGACGGTCGAAGTAACCATCCCTGACTGTTTTCTCTTCAAGCCCTCTCAGACGACCGACACTCCTGCCATCAACCGTGGGCTGAAAACTGGCTTCGGCTTCGCCCTTAGAGACAAAGACAACAAGCCTCGCAACCTTCTCGGCCAGTCTTCCACGCTGCTTACCTGCCTCCTCCGCAACGAAGGCTCTCTACTCGGCAAGGGCGATCCTCTCGTCCTCGACAAGGAACCCCCTCCACCTCGGCCAGGACGTGGAAGCAGCTTCTTTCGTCCGTTGGGCAACGGCGCCACGAACCCGAACAACTTTGCAACCTACCCGGAATGTGAATTCCTATGCAGTGAAGTGAAGATGGACTTCGGCACCGCTCTTTCCATCCCGAAGAAAGCTGACATCCCCACTTTCGTCCTGTACGACAATGACAAATGCCTTCGACTTAGTCTCCGTGCCGCCTCTCAAGCTGACGTTCTCAACACTGCGGTAAACGCCTTGTGCGAAAAACTCTCCTCTGACGCAAGCTCCGAATAACTTCGCACTCTTTTGTCTCTGGTAATGCAGCTCTTTCAGAAGGCAAGCTTCTCCACGTACCACTCCATCAACTGGGCTACGAGAGCCCCTTTTTAACAACACGCTGCTCCTCCGGGACATCGCTCTTTCGTCCGCTAATAACCTCAACGTGTCCACGATGCACCGGCTCCGCAACCAGCCCATTCACGAATCTGACACACTCTTCAGGGGCCTCATCCCAACGCTCGCTCCTCACCTCGACATCGCTAAAAAATCTAAGCCGTATAAACTGATCTCTTCTACCTCTCGGACGGCTCCAAAGAATAAACAACTTAACCCCCGCCCTCCTCCGGAGAACTGGACCAGGACACCGGCTCCCTCGCAGTCCCCACGTCAGAATGACTTTCGTCCGAAAAACCCCCAGCCCTTTCGGACCGACCAGCCTTGCTCTCGTTCCGGACAACGCAACCAGAAGCGAGCCGCCACTCCTGACCGACGTAGCCGCCACTCGTCACATGGCAAAAACAACTTTCGCAAGAACCAACAATGACGCCTTCCACCCATCCTGCCTTCCAGTCGGCGGAAGACTACGTCTCTTTCTCCCAGCTTGGCTACAATTAACAAAGAACCCAGAAGTCCTCTCCATTATCAAACACGGCTTTCGCCCGGTTTTTCTGTCAAAACCACCGCTCCTTCCATCACCGCCTTGGGAATTCTCCCTACCGCCAATACCACAACTTTCGTTCGAAGTCTCAGAACTCCTTCGGAAGTATGCGATCAGAGAACACCACAAGCCAGGCCCGGGTTTCTACAGTTCCATCTTCACACGACCAAAGAAGTCAGGAGGCTCCCGCTTGATTTTCAACATGAAACCCCTCAACAAATACATTTCAAACGACCACTTCAAAATGGAAACTCTCGAATCCATCCGTTTTTCGTTCAAGCAAAACGACTGGACAATCTCGATCGACTTGGAAGACGCCTATCTCCATGTCCCACTCCACCCGGCAATCACGCACCTCTTTCGGTTCATCTACAATCAAAAGGTCTACGAATTCCGCTGTCTTCCCTTTGGCCTGAATGCAGCCCCCAGGATTTTCACACTGGTTCTCAAACCTATTTTGGCCTATCTACACCAAAACGAAATTCAAGCCAACGCCTACCTGGACGACTGGGCCCTCAACAACCCGGATCTTCTCACTTTAGTACGGAATAAGGACAAGACCATTTCCCTGCTAAACCAACTGGGCTTCGGAATAAACTACTCAAAATCCCGCCTAACACCAGCACAAGTCTTCACCTTCCTAGGAGCCTCGTTCGACCTTCACTCAGCAAGGATTGCTCCCTCCCCGGAGCGAATAGAAGACCTTCTTCTCCACATCCGTCACTTTCGGTCGAAAACAAGTTTTTCTCCTCGGGAACTAAACTCTCTCATCGGGAAGATGGACGCAATGGCAAACCTTGTCCCCTACGGCCGGTGGATGGTAAGACCACTCCACCACCACCGCATAGACAACCAGGCAATCAATCAAGACCTTCCCAACAAGCAAGTCCCCTTCAGTCCCAGCTTCCCCCTAGACTCCCTCCTGTGGTGGTCCGACGTCATCAACCTCACGAAAACACAACCTCTTCACGAACCACATCCCGAGCTACTCCTCTTCATGGACGCTTCGAGAACCGGCTGGGGTGCCCACCTCGGCACACAAGAAACATCAGGCCTCTGGCCGTCAACTTGCATGGACCACATCAACTCCCTCGAGCTCCGAGCAATCCTGCACGCCCTACAACATTTGGTTCCCGAAATGAAGAACAAGACGGTACAAGTCCAGTCCGACAACACGTCCGCCCTTGCCTACATAAAGAAAGAAGAAGGAACGAAATCCAGATCTCTCCACCATCTAACATCGGAAATCTTCAACCTCTGCATCCGACACAACATCACACTCCTTCCTCTCCACATCCCAGGCAACAGGAATGTGATTGCCGACTCCCTGTCACGACAGAAACCTCCAACGGGCGAATGGTGCCTCAAGAAATCCATCTGCGAATCTCTCTTCACCATTTGGGGCACCCCAGTGATAGACCTGTTCGCCACGAGGCACAATGCCAGACTTCCCCTTTACATAAGCCCGATGCCGGACGAAACAGCAGTAGCAGTAGACGCCCTGACCTTCCCATGGCAAAACCTGTTTGCCTACCTCTTCCCCCCCTTCAAGCTACTTCCACAAATTCTTCTAAAGATCCAAGAAAGCCAAAGCCTGTTCCTTCTCATAGCCCCCCTCTGGCCATCAGCAGCGTGGTTCCCGCTTCTTCTGGATCTACTAGTCGACATTCCCAGAAGTCTACCCCCTCAACCAGATCTTCTGTCCCAACAGAAAGGAACAAAACTACACCCGAATGTACCAAACCTCAACCTACACGGGTGGCTACTATCATCAAACTTCTCAAAAAGGCTGGAATTCATCAAGAAGAGGCCGAACGCATCGCCTCAAAGGCAACCAGGGATTCCACTAACCGGATGTACGACAGCCACTGGTCCAAATGGATTCGTTGGTGTATCACAAAACAAGCTAATCCTATCAACCCACCTCTTCCAACCCTCCTGAATTTCTTTCGTGACCTGTTCAACATCGAAAAACTCAAAGGTTCTACAATACTTGTATACCACTCAGCTTTAAACACCGTCTTTAAAGCCGCCAACAACACCAACCTACTCGATGACTACCGAATCTCAGCCCTTCTCCGCTCATACGAAAATGAAAGACCTACCACCAGAAGATTATTTACTGACTGGGATCTTTCGCTCGTCCTCCAGTCCCTAATGGCCGAACCATATGAGCCCTTACAAGACACCTCCCTCCATCTCATGACTCGCAAGACAGTCTTCCTGGTCACCTTAGCCGCCAGCCTTCGCTGCTCCGAGATCCAGGCCCTATCAGCAGACCCTGCATACTGCATCTTCAGCCCCAACTTCTCCTCTGTCACACTATACCAAGGTCAACATTCAGAGCCAAAACACAGAAACCTTCGGAACCACCGAAACCAATCACCTTTCCGGCTCTTTCCACCCTGGTCGGAAACGAACCTGATCGCCTTCTATGTCCAGTCAGAGCGCTGCGCTTCTACCTAGCCCGGACACGTCACGAGGACATCCGTCGAGGAAGAAACCAACTCTTCCTCCCAGTTGACCCCCAATCCGGTGAGACATCAGCAGCTATGATATCAAAATGGATTAAGAAAACAATTGAAGCAGCCTACGATAATACCCCTGAGAGCATGAGAGTGACGGCTCACGAAGTAAGAGCCGTCTCCACATCATGGGCCCACCTCAATGCCATCCCAATAGATGAAATCCTAGCAGCCGCATCCTGGCGCCACCACTCCACCTTCACCTCCCACTACCTAAGGGACATGTCAAGAGAAGTATCCGGACTACACCGGCTGGGACCGATTGTCGCAGCCAGAACTGTGGTCAACCCCCCATTAAGCACTCAGAACACAGAAGCAAGCCTCCTGTTACCACCTGTTCCTGAATAAAGTGAAAATTTTTTCTCTTTCAGATAAAAATTTTTTGGGGGGGAACGCCTGCTTGCACCCCGGGGCGCCCGTCAGGCCGGTGCCCGCCACCAATCTTGACGAGGTCAACTGATAATGCTAAATTATCGGGTTAAGATGTTTTGGCAACAAAGAAAGAACATTTTGCCGGCCCCCAGCCGGCCGGCTAAAAATGGTTTCTTTGTGCCTAAAACATACTTAACCTAACTCCCGCCCTGCCTCCCCTCTCGAGTCACCGCCTGACATATTGAGGGTAAAATGAATGCCGATAGCGTGCACGCTGTCGCTTTTATAAGGGAGGACTACCACGCGCATGCGCGGTAGGGGGCATGCAAGCAGGCGGCTGCGCACCGGAAGAAACCTCCAGGGGAACATCACATTCGAGGAATGTAATACTAAATTATTAGGTTAAGTATGTTTTAGGCACAAAGAAACCATTTTTAGCCGGCCGGCTGGGGGCCGGCAAAATGTTCTTTTTATGTTACTGACTAGCTAACTATAGTAACGCTGGCCCCATGTTAAATCTCATAGACTCATTGCTCATGGCTAGCGCAAAATTGAGAAGGCCTACGTAGCTAAACTTATGCACACGGAAGCATGGTGATCTGAGCATGGTCCTGTTGTTGGTTTGGAGTTGTAGGGGTCAGGACAAATGCGTGGGAGAGTTTTGAAATTCGCCACCAGCAAATTTAAATTTCTTTTTTTTTCCAAGTTGCAACCAAAGATTTCAAGCAACAATGGCTTGAACAATCAACACTGGTCCTTAGATTTATTGTAAAAGCTGAACTGTAACGAAAGACAAAATAAGCAACATTGACGTTGCCGTGGATTGCGTAAGAATAAAGGGATGCACGTTAGATGGTGGTTACACAACGATACGAGCATCCAAGAGCTAACGGGATTTTTGTTAATAACCCAAGAATAAAATGCTTCGCTTTCTGCTGTTTTAGTAACAGTGACCTTCGGGGGTTTCTGCATGACTAAATGTGAACGAAGAAAGCAAACGGCAAAAATTCTAAATTTTGGTGATGTAATGGCTAATTATTTATCGACATAAAATTCCTCAAAAATAGGTAGAGCGAATATAAGATGGTGCGCAGACTTTTTGTATGTTCACAGTCCTAAGTTACATGTGTCTATCAACTGCAAGCAACTAAAAGCATATATTATCATGTCGAAAATAAATCCTAATGCTGCCGAAATATTGAAAAAAGTAAGGGGAAGATGCAGGGATAAACAAAACAACTAAAGGGCATGTGCTGATTGAGTGAGCGAAGCAAACGAAATCAGCGATTGTTAGCCAGTATCTGGGATTAAAGAAACTTTAGCATGTGAAGAATGGTCGTACAATATACTATAAGCCGTGTCAATTTGGCTAATCTAACGGCAGTGGTAAATTTGAAAATTATCCATGTAAAAATTTATAGATATAAAACTTCTCCAGAAAAAAAGGTACAGACTGATGAAGATAAGACGGTGGAACCTTTTGTACGTTCACAGTCCTATGAAAGTTGTGCTGTCTACCCAAAACCAAAACTGGTGTAAAAAGCCACCAAGTTTCTAAAAAGGTTCGGCCTTTGAAGGTAGTGATATCATTCAACCAAGGAAAGGCCACCAAGGTTAATCCTATTAGCCAACTTAATCGCACCGAATAATATTTTGGACGTTAAATGAAAACTTGAAGATTGCTACAGTGAGTAGCAATTTTCTAGTTTTCATTTAACTTTTCGAACTATTAGTGGGTGGGATTAACTTGGCTAATAGGATTAACCTTGGCGACCTTTCCCTGGTTGAATGATATCACTACCTTCAAAGGCCGATCCTTTTTGGAAACTTGGACGGCTTTTTACACCAGTTTTGGTTTTGGGAAAAGGGGAACCTCTACAATGAAACATAGCGAGAGTTGAAACTGGTATGTTGTTTGTTGTCTTGAAAAGTTGAAATTGGCACATTGTTGCATCGAATAACAATGTGCTCTGCTTGGTCATCTCGGCTGTAAGTCTTAAATGACGTCATGCGCGAAGGACAGTTATTTTTCACACGGTACAGATCGCTCAAGCCAAATTGATAAACTGGGAATGAGGGGGGGGGGGGGAAGGGCCGGAACGGAGAATAACCCGTGTGTAGGGCAGTGTGTCTGTCAGCCCTGCTTTTTAGAAAATTAAGAAATTGGGAGGGCGTGGAGGGGAAGGAGCGGGGCAATGCATCTGTTACCGACCGAAAACTGGGAAACAATCATGGGGACCACAAAACCATGGGCAAAACAAAACCCGGGTGAAGCCGGGTATGAATGGTAGTTGGTTTATATAATGGTTTCACGTCACTCTCCCGTGTTAAAGCTAAAATGTCCGTCGCCCATTTGGCTTGCTGTCCTATTAAAAATATGCGAACAAACCAATAGAAAGACACTTCCAAAAGAAAGACTTGCGCTGAATGAGCGAACGAAGCGTGCGAAATTCAGTGCGTTTGCAACGAGTACAGAAAACCAACTTGGTATGTCAAAGTATCATGAATTAGAACACAAAAACGAACTCGTTTGATGCTTAAGGTAAGGTTTAACTGATCCGAAGTCAAAACAGCAAAGGAGCACAAATAAACTTTCCTGTAAGGTTTCAGATACTGCAGTGTTCCTGTTCTGTTTAGGCCACGTGAAACCTTACTGCGGTATTCAACCACATTAGACAGTGACTAAAATTAAGGCCATATCCCAACTTTCACAATTATTCTAAGATTAATATAGTGCTACACACTCGCCTACTTCGTGGCTAAATCGTACAGCATTATTCAAGTCAAGTCGTCTCCTTTCCATTTATCCTATTGATACATAAACCACGTTTCAAGATTTCATAGTCAGGATTGGTATTTCATTTTTATTTTTAACGACATTTCCAGGTTTTTAAGGAATCGCATGAACCCTGAATTAATTAATCACAGTACTATAAGCACACTAAAAGTATGGTTTTTAGGATTTTGCCACGAAGTCGTTTAGCAAAGTAGAATGAACCAATCAGACCTATCGTCTTTTAAAGTAAAAACTGTGAAAAAATATGAATACAGCAGTTAGATTTCACGCGGACTAAACAGAACAGGAACACTGCGGTATACTAAACCTTACAGGAAAGTTTATTTGTGCTCCTTTGCTGTTTTGACTTCGGATCAGTTAAACCTTACATTAAGCATAAAACGAGGTCGGTTTTGTTTTCTAATATGTTTTATCTGGATAGGATGCACGTTAATGTTATCGTTGAATTTTGGCGGCTATACACCAGTGTTTTATTCTCTTGTTTACAAAACCTTTTCATAATTGTTTTAGCAATAATTATTATTACAAATTATTAGTATTATGTAATGGCTGCATTATTACGCGGACGTACATTGTTTTTGGTTCCTAACAACTAAACAAAGGTGCATGACCTTTGTTTAGTTGTTAGGAACCAAAAACAATGTACATCCGCGTAATAATGCAGCCATTACACCCTTAAATCGAATTTCACCGAATGGACTAGTAAGGTTTACCACCAGAAGCATTTTCTGTAATTATGCTGTTAACATCTCTGGTATAGCAAAACCTTAGAAGTGCTTCAACCCCTTTAAATTTTAAATTTAGTGTTTCAAAGTTTCAAATTTCCAAAACAAAATTCAACTGTGCCAAGATGCCCGTGGAAGACAATGTTGCGGCATTTCGTCTCGTCTTGGAAGCAGTGAAAGTGTACAATGGTGAAGCCAATAGGAAAACCATCCGAGAGTACGTCAATCAGCTCCTTTGTCCACCCATGGACAGCGACAGCTTGAAGACGTTCGTTTCGAGCGCCTTAAAGAGAGGAACTGCTCTTGGATTCTTCAAGTTGAAGTGTGGGAAATTTTGCATTGCTGACAAAGCGTCGAAGAAGCCACCGGTGAAGGGCCCACCGCCTCCTTGTCCACCACCTCCTTGTCCACCACCTTGTCCACCGAAGTGCCCACCAGCTTGTCCACCACCAGCTTGTCCCGGACCAGCATGCCCTCGCCATTGTGCGAATGACCAACCCGATGGTGCTGAGGTTCCGTGTGACTCGGATGAGAAAGAAAATTGCATGGACTTTAGCGACAGCTCGGACGATGAACTGGCATATATAACTGCTGCCAAACTCCCAACCATGAGGAAATTGACGAAGGTTACATCGCGCAAGCCATCCAAATACCTCAGGTAGTGACCTACATCTGATACACGCAACGCGCGGGACAACCCCAACGGATTTTTTTTGGGTAAATGTGCGTAAAAACTACAAAACATCTGCGGATTTTATCTATTTTTTGGTAACGTGTATAAAAATGACATGCATTGTTGGTCTGTTTTTGAAACGTTAGAGAGAAATGTGCGCTGCAATTTTTCTGTAAACCTTATCAAGTAATTAGATGCGAGTCTAACAAAATTAGAAACATTCGGTTTGCTGTCATTGTATTTAGAAAACCGCACTTTAGTGTTGAAAAAAAACGATTTCGGAAGTAAGGTGGAAACGATTAAAGCAACGTTTAAAAGATCTGAACTCGAAGAATGTAATAAAATCATGAATTGAATTAACAGTTTTAGCGTTCTTCTGTTATTAGTTTTAGTTATTGTAATTGTCTTATCGTTGGTTTTGTAAGCCGCACTACTAGAGCGAAAAAGGTTTGTAGGATTTGTAGAAATGAGGATTAACGCAGGAATTTATTTTTTCTAATCAGATAATAGGAACACTCTTAATAATTAATAGAATTTTTAAATAAGTTTTCCTTATCTTTGTCCCAACAAATTGCTTTTAAATGATTGTAAATATACTAAAAACAGAATGTTACAGGTCGGGTCTTTTCGGCCTGTGACAGCAATTTAAGTATCCTAACCTAACTAAACACAAAATTAAGAAATTCACTTAAAATAGCAACCGATCCCGTGTATGGTAGAACGTAAGTAGCAAAACTTAGCAAAACATTGTTTTTTCAAAAAAGAAATATGCTGAACAGTGAAGAGTTTTTTACTTGTTTCGAGTCAATTGAATTGTAACTGACTTTATAAACGTTTCGTTTCGTAAGCCTGGCATTAAAAAATACGTGGAAATATTATGCAACGTTTCTGCACACACACAGACTAGTCGAGAAAAATTAATTTGTTGGTTGCTACGTTCTTAAGTCACGGGTTTAATTATTAGATTAAACCATTCATTCTAGACTCAATTAGCAAGATTATTTATTATGCCACCTTCACACAGTCAAAATATGCTTCAGTGGTTGCATGGGAAAAAATCTACTGGAACAAAGACTCCTACCAGCATAACTCCCATGCATAGATCAGATCAAAGGGGACTTAATGCTTATTCGAGTCTCGGTACCAGTCGAATTTTTTTTCCAAGATATACTGACTATTATTGCGATAATCAGAAGCCCGTCACACACTAAAGCATATTTTGACTGTGCGAAGGTAGCGTAATGATCCTGTAATTGTTATCAAAGTTGTTGGCAGTGCAAAATAATGCTTTTACCTTATATGGAACTAGCCATGACGTTCACTTTGCTCACTCTATTGGCGTCGATCCATGCTTCATATAATTTCTTGGATCCCAAGAGCACTACAACATCGATGTACTGATTATTACGATGCAAACTAATTTCAATTGTTGCTGATAGTTCGTTCATCCACATTTCTCAGCATGTCTGCATTTCATGTACATCATTCAAAATATAGGATTTATTTTGACGTAAGCTCCTACGAAAATAAAGAGTAGCACTAAATGAAAGATTAAGAGCAAAGCAAGACACGCATTGAAAAGGTTTGGTTTACGTTGAATTTTCTCGCTTTGCTCACTGAATCCACGCACCTCCCTGCTTCAGAAACTTGAATGTTGACAACCTTTTTAACCCTAGATCTGCTTTTTTCGTGCATCAGTCGGTTGAAGCAAAGCCACTTACGATTTATGTGTATGATGCAAAATGTGTCGTCCTTTTACGATTTTTTTTTGGCAAACAAGTTTATTTCTACAGTTTACACATTGAACTACAATCCATTAATTGAAAATTCAAAGTTCATAACGTGTCCCAAAAACAAACTGAAAACAGCAATAGCATTGTTAGTCGGTAAATTCTTTGATTTCCTGCTTTTCAAATCTGTCTTGTTTGTTACTTAGTACTGATACAGAACATGTCGTCGGGTTAAGTGTGTGTTTGTACTTCTCTTGAACCAAGGCACCTACAAGGCTAGAGTAGCGCCAAATAAAAGATAATTAAAATGCGCTGCTGTTATGCCTGTTTTCATCGCCGTAACTGTTTTATGACCCTCAAATACACGTAAAACTGCCCTGAAAACTGGTCATGACGTCATAGTTTGCTCAGGCAGTCATCGGAAAAAAGTTTGCCGGAGCGAACTTTCACCTTCCAAAATAACTTTGCCTGATCAAACTATGACTTCATGAGCAGTTTTCAGTGCAGTTTTTTTCGCATTTCTGAAGGCCCAAAAAACTGTTGACTTTATTTTTACAGTTTTTCGCTTGTTTGAGGGGCATATCAAGTCAGAGCAATGAAAATAGGCCTAACGGAAGCTCAAGTTAATTATCTTCGTCTTGGTGCAACTCATCTTTGTAGGTGCCTTGGTTCAAGAGGAGTACAGGTACACGCACGCACGTCTTACGTTTTTTATGCAGATTTTTAAAAGAATTGCTTCTCCCGACAAAAAATCTGAGTTGGCAAATCTGTTGCAAACAAATGCTTTTACCTTTTAAGGGATTTTTAAAAGAATTGGATCTCATGTCAAGAAAGCTGGGTTGGTAAATTAGTTGCAATCGTTTAAGGAATTTTTAAAAAGAATTGGTTCTTATGTCAAGAAAGCTGGGTTGGTAAATTTGTTGAAAAAAATACTTCTGTCGTTTAAGGAATTTTTAAAAGAATTGGATCTCATGTCAAGAAAGCTGGGTTGGTAAATTAGTTGCAATCGTTTAAGGAATTTTTAAAAGAATTGGTTCTCATGTCAAGAAAGCTGGGTTGGTAAATTTGTTGAAAAAAAATACTTTTGTCGTTTAAGGAATTTTTAAAAGAATTGGATCTCATGTCAAGAAAGCTGGGTTGGTAAATTAGTTGCAATCGTTTAAGGAATTTTTAAAAAAATTGGTTCTCATGTCAAGAAAGCTGGGTTGGTAAATTTGTTGAAAAAAAATACTTTTGTCATTTAAGGAATTTTTAAAAGAATTGGATCTCATGTCAAGAAAGCTGGGTTGGTAAATTAGTTGCAACCGTTTAAGGAATTTTTAAAAGAACTAGTTCTCAAGAAAGCTGACTTGGCAAATCGGTTGTGTTCACCAATTCGTTTAAGAATTCCCGTAAAAGGTGAAAGCATTTTTTTGCAGTACAACAACTTTGTTCCCATCGTATGTTGGGCCAGACCTTAATACTGCTTGTCACTCATTTCGATAGATCTTTTGTTATCCTGTTACCTTTTTTTACGTTATAAATACAGATGCAAATCCATTTTCACTGCCGTTAGGATTTAAATGTCAGTCTTACCTGAGTGGGAACTTATTCCACAAACTTTGAGACCGATGCTGAATCCCTCTTGAGCCGCGGTAGCATGATTGAAAGGTAGAGCTTTGGTTTTTGGGTTTAAAGTTCAATGTTCAATTCCTGTTCGGGCAGCGTAAGGTCCATAAGGCGGCGGAAATACGTTTGCACCTGAAATTACTATTCGACCCTATTATACTAATCCAATTCAAATAACATGAAAGACATCATAATTCGGAGTTTGAGTGAAACGATGCCTTAATACCCAATTTTAAATTGTTGTTCAAGAACTCATTGGTCTATTTCTAATTGGTCATAGTGGCTGAAGGGAAAAGAGCTCAGCCGAGTTTGACATTCTGGCCCAGTGTTACACAAGTACGAGTACCAGGGAATGTTGAGTGGTATCGAGTACCAGGTTCGAATCCAGGATCTCCTTTCGACACTTCGTTCTTCTAGAACACCTTGTTATATTCAAATGAGTCTCTTCATCTATACGTTAATTTAAGTTTTCTTCAAGTGACAACTAAAACAATTTATTGTAAAGAACGGAGGTTTAGTTCCACTCCTGCAATGATTGGAAGTTTAGTTCCACTTCTGGAATGATTGGAGGTTTAGTTCCACTTCTGGAATGATTGGAGGTTTAGTTCCACTTCTGGAAGGATTGGAGTTTTATTTCCACTCCTGGAAGGATTGGAGTTTTATTTCCACTCCTGGAAGGATTGGAGTTTTATTTCCACTCCTGGAATGATTGGAGTTTTATTTCCACTCCTGGAATGATTGGAGTTTTATTTCCACTCCTGAAATTATTGGAGTTTTAGTTCCACTCCTGAAATTATTGGAGTTTTAGTTCCACTCCTGTAATGATCGTAGGGTTACTTCCTCTCCTGCAATGATCGGACGGTTCTCAGTTCGAATCTCAAATTTTCATTTCTTGTCCACCTACATTAAATCAGTACTTAGGCAAAGTAATTTGTGAAATGTTGTACACATCAAAAGGACGCTGCCCTCCAACTGGACAAATGAATCCAAAAGAGCTTCAAACACACGCCTGCTTTAAGTTTCGATCAAATTTACATCTTGTTTATTTCTTAGTCGTGTGGGGGTGTTGTCTTTCAGGTGACAAAGCCAAGTCCTTTTTTAAATTTTCCTTCGTTTCTTTGCGTACTTGTTGTGGTATTACGTTCATGCGACTTGTACGTGACGTAGATTTTATCTAAAATTGAGGGAGTTGTATTTTTTATGCAGCTGTGCGGTCAGTTCATTTGTATTCGTGCTTTCATTTGTAGTGTAAATCTGTACATGTGTAGAGCAGCAGAACTTAAAACAACTTGCTTCCAATGTTGATTTCGACCACAGCAAATCTCTGGAAATTTAAAATGTTCTTAATTTAGCTAGCATCTGTCTTTTTCTACTTTTCGTAGGGCAAAAATTTTAAAAAAGCGAATGGTATTGAGGGTTCACAGTATTTTAAAGGAAAGCCAACTGCGCTCAGAACGCTTTCTTTTGAAACATAAAGCTGTCTGCTATGGGAATTAGTGTCGCGTCAAGTCAAGCAACAAGCATCGCATGAATTCTGTTGTAAACATAAACCATTCTAGCGCGACGCCATAGCGTAAGTATCTAATAATATATCTAGAAGCAGCCCGTCCTCCAGACGGGTGTAACAAACATGTTTTTTTTTTGTCATGTGCATATCCATGCTTCATCAAAGTAAAATTTCTTTAATCACAATTTTGAGCGTACTGGCTAACAACGCTGATTTTCATTCGCTTCGCTCACTCAATCAGTGCATCTCCCTTACCACTGTAAACGCTTCTTCCCTCTTGTCTTCTTGCCTGCAGTGACAACGTGGTGATACCGAATTTCTATAATGGGGACACTGAAAAACTGCTTATTTCCAGTTTGGCACCCTTCTTCCCCCTTAAATTCTCGTGTTAAAATTGAGAAAAAATTTGTCTGAAATGGCACTGTGAACAACTCTGGACGGGCGTAATAAACGTGTGGTTCTGTCTGTCATGTGTATGTCCATGCTTCATCAAAGTCGCTTTCATCAAAATTTTGTGCATACTGGCTAACAAACGTGTTGAAAATAACTTCCCTTAATATTCGTACAATACAATTTGTGAACGCAGGTAGATTGCCACGAATATCCCAGGGTGTGATTTATTCCAGGGTGTTACATATCCAGGATGTTTAGTCACAGGCTGTATAATTAACACATTACTTGCAAAATGTATTTTAGGTTTGGCATAATGCGCGGGGGTCCAGTTCCACAGACGACCACTACCACCATCCAAGAGTTGTTTGGCGCAGACAAAAAAGTCGGTTTTTGATGGGGGAAAGTTACTGATCTTTGGTGTAGGAACCTCCCAACACCCAGTGACCTCCCCCCCCCTCAGGCACCCCTGACCCCAACACTCAGGTCAACACTAGAACATAAAATAGTAAAAAATAAATTGCAGGATAATCTAAAAATCAAATTATTAAACTGAGCTTTTATTTTTTGTTGCAATATATGTCTGGGTAATTTATTTTGTTTGTTTATGCGGCATATTTACAAAAAAAATGGACTGCATTGAAGCTTATGTTACGTTGAGGTTGAATTAAACGGAATAAAAGTGCCTAAAACTGACTTGATGAAAGACCGCAATTTTAAAGCGCATAATAAAATAATTATGACAATACCCTTCATCCTTGCGTTTGCTGATTTACGTTGTTGCATAATGTTAAAACAATGAAACTGGTCATTCGGGGCCCGTAACTCTGGAATGGCACGACCAATCGAAATTCTGCCGTATGGTGCAAAACTGCACCACGGTGGCTGTCACCATCAGACACCAAATATTAACGGAGGAGATGCAGCCACAAAATTCACGAAGTTCGGCACGGTAGGCATTTAATATGTAGACTAGATACGATGATGATATCCTGGCACCTTTCAGGTACTTGGTCAAAAATAATGCGGTACAAAAGCTTAAATTGTGTTCCTCGTGTAGGAATGTCAGCTAAGCGGCTTTCAATACAAAATCATCTGACCCTCAATAACGTTGCAAATGTGTTGCCTTCTGCTACTACTACCACCACCTAGCTAGTACGCTCATCCCCAAGTTAGTTCCCGTAGGGTGATTATTCACCGATACTGGGATGAAGGCAAGGCTTCCAGTCATGAAATTCAACGAATGGCTGCAGTACGATACGAACTGCATACCTTTTCTGGTTTACAGCCTGGGGGGGGTGGGAGGGCGTGTTAAGTATTGTTATATTATAACAATTATTAGTATTGTCGGCATCGTGTCTCATTGTACGACCTAAGGTCTGACAATGACAACGTGTATACTGTTATGCATATCTAGACACACGATAGTGTGACTCGATAAATCTAAAGTTGCCAAAGAATTTGTGTACTCGTTCAATTCACGAAACAAATATATCAAAACGTTAAAATGAAAGCAAAAACTGGGTAAAAAGGCTACTAAAGTTGAGAATGGTTCGGTCTTTCAAAGGAGTGATAAAAAATTAAAATAATGGGAAGATGGCCACTCAAGCTATTGTTGACATGGCATATTATTGCATATCTGCAAAATAGTATCCAGATGAGTCTATATATTCTTGCAGCGTCACCCACGGGAACTCAAATTCTGGGTCTTGTTGTCCCAATTTGTTCATTAGTTTTTCATTATTCCTACATTTTTAATGTTTGACAAATGGCCTATGCTTAAAATTTATTCACATTTTACAAACCGAATTTTTACTTTCCATCTTGCACTCTAACCCCTTCATCACGTTCTCTTGTTCACATTTCTAATGTTATCCCTCTTAGGTTGGCTGTCAGAAACCCGCTAGGGCCCTTGCCTTTCCTGTTGTTCCTGCAACGAAGTTTTATATTTATTTATTTATAATACACAATTTAAAAAAAAAGAACTGATCATGTTAAAAACCAAAATTGGTAAAAAGAACCGCCAAGTTCAGAATGGGTCGGCCTTTAAAAGGGGTGATATCCACACACCAAAACATTTGCCAAGTTAATCGCATCACATAATACTTCGGACGTTAAATGAAAACTTGAACATTGCTACCAAAAATAGCAATGTTCTAGTTTTCATTTAATCGTCGAATTGTTAGTCAGTGCGATTAACTTGGCGAATGTTGGTGGCTGGATATCACTCTTGAAGGGCCGAACCTTTCTGAACTAGACGTTTTTTTTTTTTCCAATTTTGGTTTTTGATAAAGCTGTCGGCTAGGAGAATGCCTTTTTTAATTACATGTAATCAGACAATCAGACGAAAATGGCCGTATATGACGGGGCGATTTTTCTTATTTTTTAAGGATACATTTACTTAAATTTATCAAGTCTAATATAAGCCACACTTTAGCTTGTAATCGAGCTGATTATTCAATTTTAGTTTACACAATTATAATAAAACGTATTCAATTATAAATTGTAATTAGAAAACAAAAACGAACTCGTTTGATGCTTAAGGTAAGGTTTAACTGACCTGAAGTCAAAACAGCAAAGTAACACAAATAAACTTTCCTGTAAAGTTTCAGATAACTGCAGTGTCGCTGTGCTGTTTAGTCCACGTGAAACCTTACTGCCCTCACCGCTGTATTCAAATGTTTTTACCGTTTTTAATTTTGCACATGGTAGATCAGCTAATGACTGGTGCATTCTAGTTGGCTAAATGACATCGCCGGAAATTGTTTACAAACTAATCGAGTTATTGTGCGTAGCAGAGCTCTACAGGTAATTCCGGGTTCGAGTGAGTCCTTGAAAACTGGAAATGTCCTTGAAACCAATAATGAAATTCCAAGCCTGGAAAAGTGCTTGAAAATCTTGAAAAAAATGATATATGTATCATTAGGACGATGAATGGAAAGTTGACGACGTGACTGAAGAACACTGAAAAAATTTTGCCAAGAAAGTGGTCGAGTGTGAAGCCGTACATTATTCTACGTTTGTTTGGGCATGGAAAGTTTTGAAATTTGGGCTCTGGCTTTAATTTTATTACGTGTGTAATGGTTGGATACAGCAATAAGGTTTCACGTGGACTAAACAGCACAGCAACGCTGCAGTATCTGAAACCTAACAGGAAAGTTTATTTGTGTTCCTTTGCTCTTTTGACCTCGGATCAGTTAAATCTTACCATAAGCATCAAACGAGTTCGTTTTTGTTTTCTAATTCGTGCTACTTTGGCATATCATGCAGTTTAAATTAGCTTGTTTAAATGTTTTGTATCTTTATCAATTACGCTTTGCACAAACCGATATGGAAATAAATCCTTTAATCTTGAGAAAGTCTTGCTGCTGGCGTTTGCTGATTGGCATTGTTGCATATTAACAATGTTTAAAACAATGTAAAACAATCCGCCTGGTCGTTTACAGCTCCCTAACCTCTGAACCACTTGACCAATTAGAAGAGGCCTTATGGAAAGGGCACATCTACAGAGCAATACCTGTAAAATGAGCTAAGAACCAACTTTACCTACAAATAGTTTGATCTGTAGAGAACGTAGTAATGATGTGTTGTGACAACAACAAGCAGCCAAACATGAAAATCACGATTCCAGCTCTTAAGTCCAAATCTCAGATGTGACAAATTGGAAATTAATAAAAGTTCGGGCACATGTTCACCAAGTTCAACAAAGCTTATGAGCCTAATTTGACTAGAAAATATTAAAAAGCAGCAGAGTAATTAAGCATCGAAATTTCGGCTTTAACATGGGACACCGGGGTCAAACCTTACAGTTAAGGCTTTACTAATACAGCAATATATAGTGACATTGCATCGCTGCCAACTTGTGGTTCCATTGTTGTCTATTGTAGCATCAAGATGGCAAGCGTAATCATCGCCGCGTATATATACGATTGAAGTCCTCCCTCAAAGTAGGCCGCAACAATCTCTGCATGCGTGCGTTCACACCTTTGCAAATGAAAAAAAAAATTACTGCCAACCTAGCACCAATTGAGGCAACAAATAACACATTCAATTGTCGAGGACATAAACCATTGTAGCGCAACGCCATAGTGATATTAAAAAGGTACACGGATTACAAAAAAAATAAAGTGTGCCTTAAAAAAGGGGGTTATATGATTGAAGTTTTACTTTACTTGTTAAAATGTACATGGATTAGTATTAAAAAACGCTTAAGCGTATAAAATACGGATGTAAGCCTTAAAAAAACTTAAAGCTTTAAAGGAACAGATATTGGAAAAAGACATGTAAGCCATCAGTGTCGCACTAATACGTGT
>JAHWFP010243274.1:0-13279 GCA_023313725.1 Lithobius niger
TTTTTTGCGTGCATCCATCTCCAGATCATCTCAGTGCTTAACTAATAGCTTCAAGACGATCCATGCTCATGTAATTTCTATGTACTGATTATTGCGACGCAAACTAATTGCAAATGTTGCTCTCAGTTCGTTCGTCACATTCCTCAGCATATCGACATTTCACCTACATCATTCCAAACATACGATTTGTTTGTTTGCACATTTGTACGTCTTCTCCTCCAGAGGTAATCCCCTATGACGGTGAGAGATGAAAGATTGAGAGAGACCAAAGCGAGACACACATTGAAAAGGTTTAGTTCGTGGAAATCGCTCACTTTGCTCGCTCAACCAACTCATCTCCGTGATTCAGAAACATGAATGTTTGGCACCCTTTTAAAACCAGCTCTATGGGTAACCAATTTTAAGATGTGGTATGTTGCAAAATACGTCGTCCTTTTAGGTTATTTTTTTCCGTGCATCCTTTTCCAGCTCATTTCGCTTCGCTCGAGGAGGTTTGCATGAACAAACTATGACGTCACGAACAAACATGAAGAGGGTTTAAATAAACTTTGACGTTAATTTTTCAGGGTTTTTCATGTATTTGAGGGTCATAATATCAAGTAACAGCGATGAAAATAGGCCTATACTGAGCGCAATTTAATTATCTTTCGTTTGGTCTTACTCCCATGTTTGTAGGTGCTTTGGTTCCAGAGGAGTAGAGGTACAAACTCACAAACACACACGCACATCATACGTCCTTAATGATGTAGACTAGCGGAGTCTCTTGCTTCGCTCGCTCATTCCACGTCGTCTTGCTGCGCTCGAGGAGTTCTCTTGCTACAACACTTATGATACAGACAGAGCTTCCACATAAAAAACGATCAAGTAAATTATAAGAGTGCAGTATGCAATATCGGTTATCTCGAGAGAAGGTCAATATCATTTTTTCACGTCCAAGGAGTCAAGCAAAAAGATCAAGCAATTTATCAGAAAAGCGCTATTTCTGATGACAAACGCCGATTTTTGTTCGCTTCGCTCACTCAATCAGCGCAAACATTTCCTCAGAAACGTGACTGAATCAATGTAACCACCAAGAACCACAAATCACTTGTAATTTGTGTTAGTATAAACTTTATATGGGTTTTCTTCTTTTACTTTTTTTTAAGAATTTGGTTCGTTACGTCCTGCTCACTACAGATATTTCCATGGGCGTCTTATTACTTCCCTTTCTGATGATCCCTCACTTAGAGAAACATCTACAGAACGTCAGATGTAATCTCCTACGAAGGCAAGAGATGAAAGAATGAAAGAGAGCAAACCGAGACACACATTGAAAAGGTTTAGTTTATGTGGAAATTGCTCACTTTGCTCGCTCAATCCACTCATCTCCGTGCTTCAGAAACACGAATGTTTGACACCCTTTGAAAACCAAATCTATTGTTTTGATTTTTCCATGCATCAATTCATCAATTCATTGGTTAATACAAAACCAATTTTAAGATGTATATGTGATGTGTTGCAAAATGCCTCGTCCGTGCATCCTTTTCCAGATCATCACGCTTCGCTCGATGAGGTTTTCATGAACAAACTATGACGTCATGAACGAACCTCATGGCGTCATGAACAAACATCATGCGGGTAAATAAACTTTGACGTTAGTTTTTCAGGTTCTTTCGCTTATTTGAGGGTGATAATATCAAGTTACAGCGATGGAAATAGGCCTATTAAAAGCGAAATTTAATTATCTTTCGTTTGATCCTATTCCCATCTTTGTAGGTACTTTGGTTCCAGAGGAGTAGAGGTACAAACATGCACGCACGCACATCATATGATTTTAATTAAGTAGACTAGCGGAGTCGCTCGCTTCGCTCGCTCATTCCGCGTCGTCTCGCTACGCTCGAGGAGATTCATTGCTGCAATACTTATGATACAGACAGTTTTTCCACATAAAAAACGATCAAACAAATTATAAGAGTGTAGAATGCGATATCGGTTATCTCGAGAGAAGGTCAGCATTATTTTTTTACGTCCAAGGAGTCTAGCAAAACGATCAAGCAATTTATCAGAAAAGCGCCGTTTCTGATCACAAACGCTGATTTTCGTTCGCTTCGCTTCACTTCGCTTCGCTCACTCAATCAGCGCAAACATTTCTTCGGAAACGTGACTGAATTAATGTAACCACCAAGAACCACACATCACTTGTAATTTATGTTAGTATACACTTTATATGGGTTTTCTTGGTTTACTTATTTTAAGAATATTGTTCTTTACGGCCTGCGCAGTACAGATTTTTCCATCACTTCACTTTCTGATGATCCCTCACTTGGAGAAACATTTGCAGAACGTCAGATGTAATCTCCTACGATGCTCCTACGATAGAGCAAAGCGAGACACAAATTGAAAAGGTTTAGTTTATGTGGAAATCACTCGCTTTTCTCGCTCAATCCACGCACCACCATGCTTCAGAAACACGAATGTTTGACACCGTTTTAAAACCAAATCTATTGTTTGATTTTTCCGTGCATCAAGTCAGTTAGTATGAAAACAATTTTTAAGATGTATATGTGGTGTGTTGCAAAATACGTCGTCCGTGCATCCTTTTCCAGATCATCTCTTTGCTCGAGGTTTCATGAACAAACTATGACGTCATGAACGAACCTCATGACGTCATGAACAAACATGATGCGGGTAAAAAAACTTTGACGTTAGTTTTTCAGGTTCTTTCGCTTATTTCAGAGTGATAACATCAAGTTACAGCGATGAAAATAGGCCTATTAAAAGCGAAATTTAATTATCTTTCGTTTGGTCCTACTCCCATCTTTGTAGGTACTTTGGTTCCAGGGGAGTAGAGGTACAAACACGCACGCACGCACGCACATCGTATGATTTTAATTATGTAGATACTTTCACAGCTGTGAGTTACATAGGGATACGAGCTCTAATGATGTTTTCTAATCGTCGAAGCCGTTTATTGATCAGTTGCTATCGTTACCACATAGGTTGAATCGTTTCAACATTGTTATTTTTCATCCGATTTCGCTCCTTTCAGTCGTCTACCACAATGGTTGTAACAGTGAAGATTTCGCTAACATATGGTGCATATGGTGTGAAAGCATTTATTACTCTTTCACGCAGTAACGCGTTGTAATCGCCATGAAATAGTGATAAGTAGAACTCGTATCCTCATAGAACTCGCAGCTGTGAAGGTACAGAAATAAAAAAACAAAACAAATTTGAGTTCAATCGAAGGAAACGAACTATAATCAAGGACCGCGGTCCCTTATGTAAGCCTCAGCATGAACTTCCATGTTAAACGTCAAACTTTGAACTCCTATAGTTTCGCCCAGAATTGACATAGACCAACGAAATTCGGTATTTCGGGTCGTGTCGTAACTCTTTCACTGCCTTACAAATTTTAATGACAACAATCAAACCGTTCGGCGTCCACAGCATGGCCTTTTCTTGTTGTTGTTGTTGTTGTTGTTGGGACTCTTTGCCCTCACCTGGAGACCGAACCATTGAACCTAGTTTCAAGTTCTATAGCTTAAAACGTAGGTATGGACAAGGCCTAGGGCCTTTCGCATCCTATTTTAATGTAACTACATTATTCTTTACACGGAAAGCCAAATGGGTTAGAACTTTTGCTCTCACCTAGAGATCGAACCAATGAACCATTTTTCAATTTGTACAGCTCAAAATGTAGGTATTAACACCGATCAGGGCCTTTTGAACACGATTTTGATGTTACTGCAGTATTCTCGTATTCTCGTAATACTGCAGTATTCTCTATACAACCGCCAAACCAACAAAACGACCATCCTCAGAAACCCATTAGCCCAAAACCCATTTGCTCGTGTATGCTCGTATTGTTGCGTAACCATCTTCTAACGCGCATCCCTTTATTCTTACGCAATCCACGGCAACGTTAATGTTTCTTTATTTTATCCTTCGTTACAGTTCAGTTTTTAGTTCGTCCAGGCTTTTACAATAAATCTAAGGACCAGTCTTGATTGTTCAAGCCATTGTTGCGTAAAATATTTGGTTGCAACTTGGAAAAGAAACGAAATTTAAATTCGCCCGTGGCGAATTTCAAAACCCTCCCACGCATTTGTCCTGACCCCTACAACCGCTAAACCAACAAAAGGACCATCCTAAGATCACTATGCATCCGTGTGCAAAAGTTCAGGTACGTAGGCCTTCTCAATTTGCTCTAGCCATGAGCAAAAAATCTACGGGATTTAACATGGGAAAAATCTTATTAGCTAGCTAGCTAGCTAGACAGTAACATAAAAACAACGTTATTGACGCATCTTTTTCTCTATGATTGGTGGATACTCATCCTTTAAATTTCAGTTTTTCTTAATATCTAACCCTTCCCCTTACATTTTCCACAATTTGAAACATTTCTGTCGCATTGGGATTTATCCTCAACATGCCAAATTATGCTTTCAATTGCTTACAGTTAACAGACACATGTCTGCTAGTGAGCCGCCTTTTTATCATTAACAATCATTTTTTAACAATCGGATGTCTATAATAGGATGATCTACTGTTACTTGGCGGCGACACACTAGCGTGTGTTTAGACCAAAGTGGGGCCTAGTCACAACCGGCCTTCTGTATACTACCGCCACTTTCGGGCCACTTTCACTTCATACTTTCGGGTTTTTTTTAATATTCATTTTTAACTAATTTTTGGACGGCGTATGTAGCCTATAATGGTGAAAACAGTTTATCTCTGTCTGGTGCCGCTCCATAGATGGTGGGCTCACTTGTCGGCCACTTGTGGACCACTTCCGTTTCATTACTTCCGGGTTTTTTTTATTCCCTTTGACTAATTTGTGGACGCTGAATCTAATGTGAAAACAGTCTGTCTCTATCTGGTACCGTTCCATAGACGATGGGCTCACTTGTCGGTCATTTCCGGCCACTTGTGGACCATTTCCGCTCTATTACTTCCGGTTTTTTTCCGTTTAACTAAACTTTTGGACGCTGAATCTAATGGTGAAAACCGTTTGTCTCTATCTGTTACCGTTCCGGAGTTGAAAAAGGCGACGGACGGACGACAAAGTCATGGCTGCAGTTTTCCCACCTACCACTAAACAGAACAATAAACAAAGCAAAAAAAACGAGTCCTTACCGTATGGTTTTGAGTATCATGACGTCCGCCGTCAGCGTTCAGTCCACGTTAATCACTCACGAAAGTCAAGAAGGATGAAATGCCACACACACCCAAACCAAGGCCTTACTACAGTACCGGCCGGATCTGGGATGAAAAATTAGTACGCAAGGCTGGGTAGGACAATATGGACGCCCAAAGCCCCACTGATGCGTTTGATTTGTTCTGTTGCCGCATTCTGTCAACCGAGGGCTACACTTACCGTACAAATTGCCGACGTTTCTTCCCTTGCAACACTTTTTGGATGCACGAACGTGTCCCTTTTTTCTTTTTTGCAAGCGCAGTGAAATAGCTTTACTGTTGCTAAGTAGTGATAACGTTTTTCGAGCAAACTTATTTCGGTTGCCTTTTGGACTTACATGTCAGATTGGTTGAGCGGTGAATACGTCAGTATATGTGTCAACATGGTTCAATTCCCCGAACAAAGTGTCTGACATTTACGCCCAAAAGGCAACAGTAATTAAATACGTCTGTATTTATTCCATCTTCATGAAATTTATAAGTACATTGAAACGTTACAAAAATCGGTGAAAATCAGTGGCCCAATTCAGCCTTGAAAAGTTGCAGTTTTAACGTAAAATATTGGATAAGCTATTTGATCGAATACACAGCCATCCAATCAGCATCGCACCGTTCCTTAGTCAAAAAATAGAGTCCCACGATACAACGCGATCTTTGTGGAGGGTCCCTGGGAACTCTGAGCAAGGCGAGCAAGTATAACCCAGTGGTTAGTACCGTAGCACTACACGCTAGGGTCAACCTGTAGTTATGCTATACTTCTAGCTAATCTACGTTTTATGGGTTTTGTGGATTTTAGAGTCAACTTATTTAAAAAAAACATTGAACGAGTGTGGTTTAACTTTCGCAAGCGAACGTATAAAGCCTAAAAATTGTTGCAGATGATAAACTAGCCGTTTGAGCCATAACTTTATTGTACATAATTCAACAATAAACTAAAACCACGTTGATGGAAGGGCATGTTCAACGTGATTGGTGTAAAATGATCAACTTTACACTGATCAACTTAATAAAAAAAACTGCTTCGCTGGTTAGAATAACGGTTAGAGCTCGTATCCTCATGGAATTCATAGCTGTCAAGGTACGCAAATAAAAAAAAGGCCTGCATTAATGCAGAATCAACTATGAATCAAGCAGACACTCGCTAAATCTAGACACACGCTAGTGTGCTGCAATCAAAGCGTGGACGGAACGTGTTCGTAAATATGGGTTCCTAACGCTCCTTTTTTTTTTTAGAAGGCATGTGTACTGTTATTTACACATATCGTTGTGTTGGCTGTGCTGGTACACACATGTGTTCTGCCAGAACACAGCGTTTTCAGGCAGTAGCCTACATGGAATTTGTAACATATATTGTATGTCTCAGAAGTCCTGAACCTGGTGGGCCTATACGATGTAATCCTATACCATATTAGGCGTAAGGTGTCCAAATCAGCTAACTATGAGCAAAATATGCACCTAATGGGAGTAGCAAATGTCTTTCACAGTAGGCGATCAATCGCAGTTAACCGCTGACACGAACCCAGGACTTTCCTCTGGGTGTAGTATAGGCCTATACCATAGGCATATACACTGTATAAGCCTATACCATATAGGCCTACCTGGTTCTGAGACATAAATGAATAAAACCCTTAACTCGGCGACTGGAACGCCCATCGCTATCGAACAATAATCGAATGCACTGAAAGAATTACACTCCCATGAGGAAATTATCATCTACTTTCTTGTTCTTTTTAAAACTATACCAGCTTCATTGTTTTATATTTACCCTACCCTCGGGAAGAGTGACTGATGGGGGATGCGCTGCTTGAGTGAGCAGCGAAGTGAACGAAAATACACGTTTGTTACGCCAATGTACGCAAAAACGTACATAAAGAAATTAAATTCCCGTGAAGAATCATCATCCAGTTTGCCTGTTTTTTTTAAACAACTTCAGCTTCATTACGCATATTTATGCTAGCCAATTAGTACGAGTGACTGCAGAGGACGCGCTGAGTGAGCGAGCGAAGCAAACGAATTTATCGTTTGTTAGCAAGCGTGCAAAAATGAAGCACGGACATTCACATGAGCGGCCAAGCCGTACCAGTGTTGCAAACGGCGTATCCAGCACCACTGGTTAGTCAACAATAAAGGCTTTTGAAATCAGTAAGAGAAGAAAGGTTTATTCACGCGCGTTACTGAGGGATCAGAATATGTTAAAATACGGCCTCACACTAAAGCATATTCGTAACCTACATCATTTAACAACCTATTTGATAAAGACAAGCCTCCTCAGCATTTCCCCAAATTTGTTCTAAAATTATGCTAAAACACTTAAATTTTACGGATTGTAAATAAATAAGAACCTCAACGACTTTGCAATATGCGTGTATATATGTAATGTATTCCCAGATAATTACCTTTAACCAAACTGACTATCTAGACACTAATTTTCCAACTTGGATTCCCAACTTGGCTGTAGTTTTCGAAATTGATGCTTTTCATTATTACTACATATTTATTTTAAATAGGTTTGTTACCATGTTATGCCAATCACAAACCGATAAGAACTAAACCAGTCTTTACCTGTGGACACTACGGACGTTTGAGAACTGGTTGAAAAGTCGTTAATTTTTAATATTTTTTCCCCTTTTTAACTTGACATACCGTGCGTCAGACATTAGTTGTTGACCGAGTTTTGTTTTAAATCCATATCTACGGTTTCTGTGACGTGAATATTTCATACTCCACTATCTACAATAATATTCACGCACGAAAAAAACAAAAAATCTGTAAAGGATCATTGATTATGCCACGCAAGGCCAAGAGTTATTTTTCTTTGATTTATATTAGCGTTGTTATTGAAAGAAAAAATATGTTTAAATTATCAATAACTAGAGACCGGTTCACCTTATTCCCATTCCCCTCATGTAGTGAGGCTTGGGTCTTTAACCACTACATAATAACGAATTAGGTACATTTTAATAGGATCTTACGCAACAGACAGTCTGTGTACTGAGCCGACCCAATGCCTTCTAAAGCCGTAATGTTGATATTGCACACTTGGTTCTCTGCTCTACACATTCAGTTCTAGTACTTACATTTTCCTTAATTTTCTGAAACCCTTAAAGGGATATACCTCCCACATCAAGTACGGCCCCAAAGGTCTATTTACTTACCGTTAGTCTTTCCCTTGCTAAAAAACTGTTTTAAAATGTGGCGTCTAGGAGATTTTCTGTTAAATATTGGGAACGTATATGATGCTTTGCGCACCTACAATGACCTTGAAGTTTTATCTGTGTGCGCGCAGTACTAACTTTAATCGTTTGCTAGTAATTACTATGAGATCAAAAATCTAAAAGACTAATGCAGCAAAAATTAAAATTAATTATTCCAATAGATCGCCGAAGCAAAATTATAAGACAATAACCTAGGAAATTATAAATTGTGATGTTAAAATAGGAGAATCATTCCGTGTTGTGATGACACAATCTTTAACTTGATTCTGTTTCGTGTACTATTCCCAAAGCCGACCAAGACAGCAGCTACGGTCCTCGCTGCGATGAACGCAGCTACCACCCCAGCCGACCTTGGCGCTCTACATGCCCGGATGGCGATCTGAGCGTAGCTGTTATAAGGCAGGCCGGGTGTCCTTTTAATTTTCTGATCTGTAGTCTGAAGTGTTTTTGAAAGCTGAGAAAGTCTGGAAAAATGTTGATTTGAATTATGTTTTAACAGGCGGTTGGTTTTTCCTTTTATTGTGCAATGTGTATATATATATATATATATATATATATATATATATATATATATTAATTAATTTCTTTTGTGCCTTAAGTCAGCCGAAGCAATTAATTGCTCGTATGGCTGAACCGGCTCAATTTTGAACATTACCAGACTTTTTAGAGAAAAAGGAATATCTGGTAAAGAGAGGTGCCAACCCGGGAATTTGATCCGGGAAACCTCCGATCATCGTAGGGGCCGAAAGATTGGCCAGAATTGACCAGAATAGTTCCCATAGCCGCTGAAGGATCATGGTAGCCTCTCACGCTACCCTGGTCAGCAGCCCTCACGAAAAAGAACCAGGGAATAATTAATTAGTAATGAAGTAATGTTGGATATTAACAGTGGTAGAAGTCGGCATAAAAAAAATGAGAACATCCCTCATGTTGGGCCACACTGCAGGACATTTTCGTGACATTCATTCGAATTTTCAAAAAAAAAAAAAACTACATTTCAGTCTTGAGTATTACTTAAAATGGCCGCGTCCGTTCTTGAGTCCCCCATGATGCAACGCAAATTATCGATTACACTGTACCGGCAGCAACTATCAGTGACAGAGCGGAAAAAAATGGCAGCCACTCCACCACGTTGTAAACTTCGTTAAGGAAAAGTTATCAACAGTCAAATGCATTTCTGTCAGCCTTTGGAAGCATCTCCCTGAGCTTGACTGTTGATACAAACAAAGGCTTTTGTAAAAGCGACAAAAAAGGTTATTTTCAAAGCCAAACTCACAACAAGCCACTTCAGCGCCACCAAATAGTGATAAGTGATTAGACACAAATCGCTGCAGATAATATCATATCAAAAACCAAAACTGGTAAAAGGGGCCGCCAAGTTCCGAATGGTTCGACCCTTCAAAGGAGTGATATCAACACACCAAAACATTCGCCAAGTTATTCGCACCGAATAATAAATCGAAGGTTAAATGAAAACTAGAACATTGCTATTTTCGGTAGCAATGTTCAAGTTTTCATTTAACGTCCAAAGTATTATTCGGTGCGATTAAGTTGGCGAATGTTTTGGTGTGTTGATATCACTCCTTTTGAAGGGCCGAACCATTCGGAATTTGGCGGCCCCTTTTGCCAGTTTTGGTTTTTGATATATCACTCCTTTTTTTTAAATTGTGTATTGACTCAACTCCACTACCGTGCAGATGTGTAATAAAGTGCCACGTCGACAAGAAATTGGTTTTCAACAATTTGCTACTACCTTTTGCCTATAGGCCGAACCATTCTCAACTTAGTCACCTCTTTATTGGCTTTTGGTTTGGTTTTAATTTTATTGTAATTTGTTGTATTTAGTTAGTTTTGGTGTGTTGATATCACTCCTTTGAAGGGCCGAACCACTCTCAACTTGGTGGTCTCCTTACCAGTTTTTGGCTTTGTTTGTTTTGCTTTGTTTTTACACTTGGTTTATTTTTTCTTGAATTGGACGTGAATACAATTTCTTTGCAACGTTGTTTAAATTTATTGTGATACACTAGTGTGTGTCTAAGCACGCACGTCAGTATACACGTTCTCATTGTCGGAATTTTGGCCGTCCAATGAGAGACGATGCCGACAATACTAACAATGGTTATAACAATATTTTCGTACTTACGCGCCCTCCCACGCCATCCCTATTACGCCCCCAGGCTCCAAACCATAAAAGGTACGTCGTTCGTATTGTAGTACACCCATTCGTCCAATTTCATAGCTGAAAGCCTTCCCGTTATCTCGGAATCGATGAATAATCACCCTATGGGATTTAACATGGGGATGAGCGGACTAGTTAGCTAGCTAGCTAGTAACACATTTTCAACGTTATTGAGGGGCTGATTTTGCATTGAAAGCGGCATAGCTGGCAGTCAAACACGAGTTAATTTTTGTTAGGTGGGTCATTGCTCTCGATTTCAACACAATTTAAGGTTTTGTACCGCATTATTATTTTCCCCCAAGTACCTGAAATGTGCCCTACTATGCTTCAAGATACAATGGTTTACAACCTCGACAATTGATGTGATGTTTGTTGTGATGTTTGTTGCCTGACTTGGCGCGACACACTAGCGTGTGTCTAGATTCAGTAAAATTGGAAATAAGCCACCAGCGAAAATTATACACTAGAAATAACGTAGTTCAGTAAGCCACCTTTATGCACTTACGTTTCGTAGGAGTGGCGTGACCCGGCTTCGAACCGGCCACCCAGTTCACCCGCAGTTCACTTGCATAGCGCCTTAATCGCTATGGCCACATCCTCCACTGGCATAAAGATAATACTCCGACGAAACGTAAGTTCATAAAGGTGGCTTACTGAACTACGTTATTTCTAGTGTATAATTTTCACTGATGACTTTATTTCCAATTTTCTTAAATAGTGATAAGAGCCAGACTTCCTGTTTTATCTCTCTTAGCACTGAATAAACGTTTGTTTCCACTTATGTTTTCTAATATATAATACATAAAAACATCTACGCCCCCCAATCCCCCACCTACCCACACATTTTGGGTATAGAACACCAATAATATATTTTGTACGCTTTGAGGGGAAAAAAGAAATAACAACAAAAACAGCTTCGTTTTAAAAAAGAAATCACCCCTCCTCTCAAGCTCATATCTCCATAAAATGTTCGAATTATGGAGGCGCACAAGTAAACAATGAGTTTTCCAGAAGAAAAACGAACTATAATTTGAGCTGCAATTTCAGGAAACAAGAATTATATAAAATTAAATTTTCCCTGAAATTGTTGGTCTGTTTCTGATGATTTTTGTCTGAGGGACAAAACTAACCACAAATGAACAACTCAAGTAGTTGTTCGTTTGTGTGCCTGTGAATTTTCATGGAGAGACACGATTGGCAGTAGTAACAAAAGGGAGGGAGGGGGGGGGGGGGGGGGCGCAATGATTCCCCGACAGGAGGGAAAGAAAAAGCAATTTTAAAATTTATTTCTACTTTATCAGGAGCCCAGCAAAGCCAGGTAGGGGATATAGGCAAGCACTGTAAGCTCCCCCAGCAGGTTGAAGTATATTTTGCGCTATTTAAGGGACCATTTTTGGCTTCCCCAGAATACGTATTTAACATATTGTCAAGCAATTTTAGGCTGTTTTTCATTTTTTTTTTCAATTTATTTTATTTCTGTTTTGTTTTAAGTTTCGGTTTGTTTTGTTTTGTTTTCCTTTGTTTGACATTTAGAGTTTTGTTTTAAATTAATAGATGAGTTTAAAATTTAGTTGTTTTTTTTGTCTATGAATAAATTAACTTTAACTAACACTGAATAATTTAGGTTTGAATGTATTGTTGCTACTATCAAATAAAACCGCCAACTCAGTCTCCAATTTTGATGACGATTTTCATGGAGTTAATTGTATATCAAACTTCAAATGGTGAAAACTTGGCAGGTAGGCCTAACTGTGTATAAATTTTGTTTACGTTTTGGCGCAAGAACCGGACAGTCAGCCTTCCAAGGTTCGGGGGCAATTGTAGGCAAACTGATTTTTTTTAAAGGCCCGTATTGGTTAGAGGCTGGATTTGAACTGGCGCCCTCCTGGTTGGGGGGGGGGGGGAGTCTGACCATTGGGGTGCTGCTGCTTCCATTGTTTGGTGTACCTGGGACCGTCACAAAAGTTCGAGTTTTGTGCGTTTGACTTTAAAAACGATCCTTTTCCCTTTTAGGGGCAACTGGTCAAATGCTGGCGTTCCCACGCTTGTCTCGTAACTAAGAGACCTGTTAAATCATGGCGTTGTTCGGCCAACAGAGGAAGAAGAAGATTAAGAAATCAATTTTCAGATTAGCCACTGTACACGATTTTCGCGTAGTTCACCGATAGCGCTATTCAGGAATTCAAACGATGAATTTTGTTTTTGTAATATGTAGTTGACGTTTCTGCATTAACTAAGACAACTCTTAGATCACTAAGGGGTGCACGGATAGCTGCGAGCACTGGGGCATCAGATTCGATAGGCGTCTTGGTCCCGGCTGTACATCTCCGGCTTCCCACAGACCCGGCTTCTACCCTGGCGAAGGAAAGTGTACATGTACGGGTTTTTCTTCGGTTGTTTCCCTCCCGTTGTACGAGGGTTTCCTCTGGGTACACCGGTTTCCTCACTCCTGCGGCAAAAAACAACTGTTTGCGATGGTGGTTCCTTCCACTTAACATCTGCCGCTCGAGCCCTCAAAAGCTGTAAGCTTATTGGCCGATAACATCTATTCTATTCTATTTTATCATGGCGGATAACCCGCAAACAAAACGGCCAGCTCAGTTTTCAGGTTTTATTTTTTTTGTAATTTTACGAATTTTATGTTGTCGTGTAGACTAGGTCTTCCGGAAGTTCCCCGACAAAAATCTCTGATAGGGGATGGAGGGGG
>JAHWFP010243277.1:8209-25288 GCA_023313725.1 Lithobius niger
AAGTCCAAAAGGCAACGTAAATAGGTTTGCATCTGTATTTCGTTATTTAGTTATTTCTAGTGAGCCTTGGGCTTCCCCGTCTTTAAATTTAAAGTAGTTGTTACAGCGATTGCAAGGCAGCAAAGTTAAGCAGCATTGGCCCCGATTGGTACTTGGGTGGGTGACCTCCTGAGAATCCATTCCGGGTGTTGCAGACATAGGGCCTAAGGGCTTCGTCGGGCAGATGACCGGGTGCGGTTAACGCTCGCTAAAAACCCTTTGACCCTTTTTGCAAGGTAGGAATGGTGAGCGTCGTGCACTGCAGGGTTAAAGTGATTATTTGAGTCTATCATAAAAGTAGTACTCTTGAGTTAAACAGGACGGAAAGCCAATGGCTCAAGATGGGTTAGGGTTAAGTAGTAGCCTTGAGTTCCACGATCTTTTTATGTAGATACAAGAGATATATTGAAACAATTAAGCTGCAATAATCAGATATCTTCTACTGTTGGGTGATGTAATGTGATCAACTTGGCGGCAACCGTGGAGCTTGAGGAATAGTGTGTTAGTATACAGTATGTCCCAGAAGTCCCGTCCACCCAAAATAAAGGGCTATATATACTGGATATGAGTTGGTAATAACAACGTACTCGTATAGGAAATCATCCGATGATGGTTCCCAAACTGACCTTGGAGGTCGTCTTCAAGGTCATCCAAACTTTATCTCCTAAACTATTCAAGATACGGATATAAAGTAAATTAGAAAGTTGTTTGGAATTATAACATAAGGCCAAGAAAGAAAACAGAATTGAAATCGCGCCGTTAACTAGGAAAATATGGGTAAAACAACTTGGACCCTGCAGGGGAGCCAACCAAGGGGCAGCGATAAGCCTACAAAGTGATCAAATACAGTTATTTCATAGCCTTAATTAGGTTTAAAGATGTTTTGAAGCAAAGATTATGTAGAAAACAATCCATCCAGCAAGCATGGAACGAAATGAAGCTAACAACGGAGGCTCACAGAAAATGGATATCTAGAAGGTGCACCATAACCAGAACACCAATCCACAGGCAGGAAAATACATGTACATTCTTCACTAATGAATACAAGTTTCCTTTATTACGTTAAGGTGATAACACAAATACGATGATGCAGAACAAATTTAAATAGATAAAGGAAATTAACAGAAAATATTCCCAAAACCCATGTTTTAGCCATAGCGGTTGGTTAATTATGGTTTTGCACTTAGTGGTGTACCTTACTGATAGCCACTCGGAGCAGAGCGGAGCAGTACCCAAAGTTCGATGATTTTTCATTATTTTTTAAATTTGCACGAGCGGTTTCTTTGATCCATTAAAAGAAAGCTATTTAGTGTGTTCCCAAACCTGCTGTTTGGGCGTACCAAACTTCATTTGGTGGGGGGTGGAGAGGGAGCACGTGCCCACGGCTCCCCCTCCCCCATGCGCTTTCGCCCCTGCTTTCATATAATTACCGAAATAAGGCACAGGATTTCCTCTAGTCGATCGTTAGTGATTCAGTACACAACCACGTGATGATGCAACAAGTGATTGCTTATCGCTGCCCCTTGGTTGGCTTCCCTGCAGTGACCAAGTTGTAGTGCCCATATCTTACGTGTTTGTGGCGCGATTTCAGCTGTTTCATTTGTTGAATTTGTGGTATCATCCCAAACAACTTTCTAATTTAGTTAATGCCCGTCTCTTGAATAGTTTAGGAGATAAATTTTCGATGACGTTGACGACGACCTCCATGGTCAATTTCGGAACCATCATCGGATTCGCCATAGGTGATTTCCTATATGAGTAGCCTACATTGTTATTACTAACTCATATCCAGTATGTAGCCATATATTATGGGTGGACGGGACTTCTGGGACATACTGTATAATAGTAGTCCATGCGATGACACTAGCGTGTGTCTAGATTAGGAACTGACCACTGCTGACTTCAGTATTGGAATCCAAAACACTAACTAACCAATACCGATACTGCATTTTGGTGTAGTGTTACGTGGTAAATCGCTTTAGAAATGTGAATTTTCAATAAAAACTATGGAACCAGGCGAGATAAAGATTTTCAGCATTTTTCTGTTAATATCATTCAAACCTTTTATTCTGAAAAACCGAGGTAGGTTAGTGACCGAGTAGTGCAGCAAAGAGGAATCTGAGATCGGTTAGATATCAAATTGGCAGTAGCATAAACATAAATCACTATTGAAAATAAACGGACTCTAGGGGAAAAAAAGTCCGAGGAAAAAAAGCCGAGAAAAAAAGCTGAAAAAAAAATACAGCCAAAGGAGAAAAACTGTCTCGGAAAAAAAAAACTGCGGAAGAAAAGCCGAAGAGGGGAAAAAAAGTTGCAGGAAAAAAGGCGCAGAAAAATATCATATACCTGGTGAAATTCGAGCCAAGGTAATTGATCTAACATAAGCTAACCTATAACAAAAGCAACATGAAAAGAAAAAAAAAACTTAACTCGACAAAACAATCCAGCTTTTTTCCTGCGGGTTTTTTTTTCCACGCACGGCACCGGAAAATCGTATGAGGAAAATATATGTAATGTAACGGATCGGATCGTCTGAAAGTGGTATTGGTAACCCCTATAGTGTCCACGGTTTATCTTGAGTGCGCCACAGAACGAACACGGATAATCGATTGTACGTTTTTGGTATTAGAGTGCCTTGTTGATATCCAACATAGTAACAAAAACAGTGGCGGCCGGCGATTAAGGCCGCCTCCTCCAGGAAGACGTAGCCGCTCAAAATATACTGCAGGACTCAAGATACGCCGCGCAGACAATAGTCGAGCTTATTTGTTTATAGTTATGAACTGTATTCCAGTTACATTAATTGTTAAGCAGACTCCACACAGTGCTGCAGCTAGCTTTTCCCAAGGAGGGGCCCAAGGGCAAAATGCTGGGCTCCTCCTCAACACGTAAATAAATTTAGGGGCAAAGTGACTACCAACCCGAAACGAAATGTTGTGAATTTTGTCTTATTTGTGCCCCCTGCTTCCAGGGCCCGGGTGCCTTGTGGCCTTTGCACCAACCCTACAGGACTGGCTCCACATACAAGCATTTGCTTCATGGCAGCTGTGTGAACCCGTACTAAAAATTAAAAAAAAATAAACGTGGAAACTCATACGGTTGGTGTATGGCATGGATTTGTTCATCAATTTGTTCATCAACCATGTATTTGAAAGATGTGATGGGTGCTCTTTTGGGTATCGTTTTATGTGTCTTACTTTCCCTGAATAATGACTAATTTGGGTCAGTTACGGTTCCCTTGTGAATTTATAAGAGACAACAGACAATATACGATATGCAGTGATGTTTGAAACACGTGCACAGCCAGCCATTCAGTTAGGTATTTCAGTGGCCACTTTGAAACATGCGCATAGACAGTCAGTCACGCATCTCAGTCGTTGCTTTGTACCATGCCAAGACTCCCAGTCTCCCTATATTTTTTTATAGGATTCCTATAAAGCTCCTATAAATCGTGAAATGCTCCTTCTCATATTTTTCTGTTCCGAACTGTTTGTGGTGTTTGTGTTTGTGTTTGTTTGTTGCCTTGCTACGCTATTTATTTGGACCCGAACAGAAAAACATCGATCTTCAGCACCTGTGACACTGCAGCATGGTACGAAACGGAAAGTGAATTGGTCGAGCGACCAAAATAAAGCATGTACCGACCGTGGATGTGCACTGAATTGTGTTTTCATTTTTCTTATAGTAGTGCACAACAACAAGAAAAATATCGTCCTACAATACAATAGTACACTCGCCCACCGTATCCAGGTGAACGATTCCTATAAAACTCCTATAAATTTTATTTGCTGCATAACTTCCATTTTTTATCCGTGGAAGTTGGCTGAGAGCCCTGACATGCACACAGCTGGCCAGCCAGTCAGGTATCTCAGTCAGTCACTTTGTTTGAAACATGCGCACCGACAACCGGACAGATACTTTGCGTTTAAATTATATATGTATACTATAGATAACTATTTTTTGATTAAGGATGTCTGATTAATTTTGATATTTGTGAGTTCAAATCCCCAAATTTTGATATTTGTGCGTTACAATCCCCAAATTTTTTTTTATTTGTGAGTTAAAAATTCCCAAATTTTTTAATGCGAGTTAAAATGCCCAAATGTTGAAATTTGTCAGTTCAAATTCCCAAATTTTGATATTTGTGAGTTAAAATCCCCAATTTCTTTTAATTTGCGAGTTAAAATCCCCAAATTGTGATATTTGTGAGTTCAAATCCCCAAATGTTGATATTTGTGATTTCATATCCCCAAATTTTGATATTTGTCAGTTAAAATCCCCAAATTTTGATATTTGTGCACTTTCCGGCTTTTACTTTGTGACATTCTACAAGTGCTTTTTAAGTTTAATTAAAATCCCCAAAACTCACTGCCCAAATTTGTTTATTTAGACCTAAATCCACAAATGCGTAGAATGCATGTGCAAAATTTTGAAATGAATTGGACAGTGGGCTCTTCAGTTATCGTGAAGACAGACAGACAGACAGACATCAGCACCGCGTGAAAAAATTTCTGTTTCTATCCAGTGGAAAACGATCCTGTACGTGTACGTCACGAGAACAAATTAACGCGTACAGATAAGGTCACGTAATGTTTGGAAACCCTTCCCGTGCTTCGCAAACATTGAATGCAAACATTACCCTGCCCCCTTACAGTCTGTGTACTAATATTAGATGCTAGATCATGTCTGTTGATATTAGTAATCTATCGTTTTATCATAAAGGTTTTTTTTGTTTTTTTTTTCTGTATCGGCGCGCGTTTTTTCTAAACTGTATGGTATAGCCTAGGCATAGTACATAAAAGGCCATAAGATAGCAGACTTGACTCAGTTCTTGGAGGCTGGTGATAAGGGAACTGGGAAACGATTTGTGTGATCCACTTCGTAGAAATAAGAAGCCTAATTCACTCCTTTTCAGTGTTGTAAGGGGACATTTTACGCAACGATCTTACAATTGAAATTTTCTCGTCCTTACTTAATGCAAAATTCGGTGGCAGCCTCTCGCCTGCTATACTACGGAGAACTTGTCTTTCGAACCGTCGTTAACGAGTAACCGTGGAAACGAAGCACATGGTCGTCTGGTGATGGCTCGCGGTTAGAAGTTCAATGCATTTTGCATTGCGGCCCGTGTCGGACTGGCCAAGTCAGAGTCAGCGATCGCTGAGGGGACACGCTGGGGCCCAAGCCAGGGTGCAAGACCTGTAAACGGCAGTTCGAATCCCGTGGCGAACACCTTAACTTTTGCCCTTGCCTGAGATGATGACCAATTTCAGTAGTCACCAACCCAGGCTTGTATTAATAAAAGCGGTAGCCTATACTGTACGGTTTGACCTCAACCTCGCATGTTAAAGTCGAAATTTCAATACTTAATTTCTCTGCTGTCTTCCAATATTTTCCACTTAAATTTAGTATATAAGCTTGCTGGACTTGGTGAACATGTGTCCGAACTTTTATTAATTTCCAATTTGCCACATTGGAGATCTGGATTTGAGCTGGAATCGTGAATTTCACTTCCATGTGCCATGAAATATCCGTTACCTGAGCGTTTAGCATTTCCCTTCTGCTTTGCCGTTTGATCTAGAGATTAGAGTTATTGGAGCCTTGCCAGCATCGCGACCCTCTGCGCATTGTTGTGCGCAGTCTCCATGTATAAAAGCGTTGTTGACGGCCGAAGCCTCATCTTTTCTTCTCTATGTGTCGACTGCGTCGGACGTGCTGTTTCTAGCTCCTGAAATCCTCTCTACTGTTCGGCCCTTCAATGACTCCCGCCAAGGGAATCTTTGATCAGGGTGGCCACTCCGCCACCTTCATTAGCCGAACATTTGACGGAGGACCCTCCATTCACCTGCTGCCCGGGCCCTTTCAGCCGACCACCAGTGCCCTAGTTCCTCTCCTGTGGGCCCAACGGCGCCCGTCAGGCCCACACTCGACACAACTACGACGTCCCCAATCCAATGAGGCCAGGTTCGGCCTGCGCCTGATTGCGGAAACTTCAAGAACTCCTCTTTAAGACTAAGGAGGCCCATGCTCGTCTGAAGCACCAAGTCAAGGCTTAGCGTCGGTTGAGAAATGCGCGCTACCTCGCCTTACTGATGGGTTATTTGATCTTTCTTCGCGTTCGTCTCGACGCTCAGTGACGTTTCAGTCCCAAGTCACCGAGCGCCCGTCTGAGCCATTCTCCAAAGAAAGAGTCCATCAACTTATGGAATCGGCGCTCCAGTCTTTTAAGTGCAAGCACCCATTACTTCCACATCTGGACCCGTCAGCCCAATACACACTGGATTTGGCAGCCTCTTCTGCCAAGAAGGCCAAGTTATCTTCTTGGAACAGTCCAAGACCATAACATCTAGCAGACTCTTCATCAGCTTTTCAGCCAGTCGTCCCTACGCGACCATAACACCCGGTCCCGCCTGCAAACTCGGACTGTTCAGGGACTGTCTGAGGACCAAGCCCCACGTTTGGTCGCATCCAACGATCCTTCATCTCGTCTCGTCACGCTCACTTTGCCTCGACCTTGGCGGATGATCTTGATCCGTCGAGATTCCCCTTCCAGAACTATAGAAGACTGTTAAGGACATAATTCCAGACTCTTTTTTCTACAAACTGTCGTCATTTGCGCATGAACCCAGCAAGAATCGTGGCCTTTCCATGGGATTTGGGTTTGGTCTCCGCGACCAACTTCCTCGCCAGCAAGCAGTTCTCGGCCAATCTATGACTTTACTCACGACTCTGCTACGCAATGGTGATCTCCTGTTGGGCAACGGCGACCCTTTAGAACTTGACAAAGATCCTCCTCCACCATGACCAGGACGAGAAACGTCCTTCGTACGCCCAACAGGAGATGGGACTGCGAACCCCAAGAATTTCCGACACATATCCACAGTCGGAATTTCTCACTGCAGACTGAAAATGGATTTTGGAACTTCTCTCTTTCTTCCACGCAAAGTTTCAGTCTCTGCATTGGTCCTACGAGATAATGACCGCCTCTAATGACCGCCTAGGACTAAGATCTGCTTCTCAGGCAGATGTTCTCAATACCGTGGCCAATGCCTTAAGCGAGAAGCTATCAACTGAACCACTGCCTATTGAGACCAGGAATGTGGCCTTCGTTATTAGTCAAGTTTTCCAAACGGCCTGCTTCGCAACTTACCATTCTATGAACTGGCTTACCAGGGCGCTCTTCAATTAAACTCTGCTTCGTCGGGAGGTTCCCCTCATCAGAGCGCCCAAGCTTAACGATTCCAGTCACCATGTGCTTCATAACCAGCCAATCCATGAATCCGACACATTATTCAAAGGTCTCATTTCCAAGCTTGCCCCACATTTAGATATCACCTGCAAACTGAAGCCCGTGAAGCCCAAGCACTCTCGCCAGTCCATAGCCCCGACGACCGAGCATGGGCAGTGGACACCCTCACCTTGCCCTGGGACCATCTCTTCAGTTACTTCTTCCCTCTGACTAAACTGCTGCCACTGGTCCTACGCAAAATCGCTCAGTCCCCCAGCCTTTTCCGTCTAGTTGTGCCCAATCGGCCAGCGGCGGCTTGGTTCCCCCTCCTCTTGGATCTCCTCATCGACCTACCACTCAGTTTCCAGTGCATCCCACACTTGTTCTCCCAACAACGGGGGACTGTGTTTCATCGACGCTCGAGAGCTCTGCGACTACATGGGTGGCTACTATCATCCGAATACGTCAGGTATTTCTATGGAACAGGTCTCTCGCATTGCCTTTAAAGCCGTTTGGGCATGCACCAATAAGATACACTACAACCATTAGCGCCGATGGTTTCGTTGGTGTCTCCCATGGTAGATCAGTCCAATCAGTCTCTCTCTTCCCAGCTTCCTGATGTTCCTTGATGACCTCTTCAAGGAGGGCCTTCGAGGGTCCAAGATTTTAGTCAACCATTTAGCATTAAACTAGGTTTTTAAAGCAGCAGGAAGCCTTCATCTCTTGACGATTTTCGGATCTCGCCCTGTGTCAAATCTTTTGAGATTTAGTGACCAGTAATGCGACGCCTTTTTCCAGACTGGGACCTTTCCATCGTCTTGGCGTTCCTTTTTTCGGCCCCCATACAAACCTCTTTCTGCGTGTTATCTTAGTCACTTGACTCGCAAAACTGTATTCCTGGTCGCATTATAGCAGCTTGTCTCCATTGCAGCAAAATAAGGCACTTTCCGCTACATCACCTGACTGCTTCTTTCTAGAGGACCACAAAGGAGTTACGTTGACACTGAGGTTGTCTTTCCGGGCCAAGACACAGAAGCCTTGTGAACTATCCCATCCATTTATTATTCCGGCTGTTTCCAACATTCTGGGATACAAACCAGAATGAGGGCTGTGTCCGGTGTGGGCCCTACGATTTTAATTTAAGAAATCTAAGCCTCTCCGACGGGGCCGGTCATAGCTCTTCATCCCGTTTATGCGTGGCTCAGGCGAGACAACTGCCAGGATGGTCTCATCATGGATCAAGAAGGTTATAGTCCATGCTTACGACGCCACTGACATCAATTGCGCCGACCACGGAATCCGCATCACTGCCCATGAACTCCGAACCGTTTCAGCGTCCTGGGCTTTTCACAGTAATGTTCCAATCACCATCATCATGGAAGCAGCGTAATGGAGGAACCCTACTGCGTTTACGTCTCATTATCTCCAGGATATGTTGTCTCAAGCCGCTGGATTCTACAGTCTCGGACAACTCGTGGCCGCTAGGCGGATACTCTGAATCCCTTAAGCAACACGATCACTTCGTCCTACGAACCGCTTGTCTTCGATCTGTTGCAAAGTTTTTACTTTTGGGGAACCAGCTCGCAATCCTAGGCGCCCATCGACGTGGCACCCGCCGCCTTTGACGAGATCTGTGGAATGCTAAAAGCTCAGGTAATGGATATTTGCATGGCACATAGAAACATCAAAATACCAGGGCCACCTGGTTGATTTTGGTTTCTATTTCCTTAATGAAAATACACATTACCTTCTTCCCACCCTCATCCTCTCTACGTCGCCAAGTGGGCACCATAGGAAATGGAAGATGAAGCACTGGCCATTGACGCCGCTTTTATAGAACGGAGGCTGCGCACAACAATGTGCAAAGGGCTGCGACGCTGGCAAGGCTCCAAGACCTCTAATCTCTAGATCAAACAGCAAAGCAGACGAAGAATGCTAAAAGCTTAGGTATTGTATATTTTCAATAGGCATGGAAACCAAAATCAACCAGGTGGCCCTGGTATTTTGATGTTTTTGGCTTGTTGTTCTTGTTGGCATTACACGTTTCTACGTTTCTACTACGCTCGCTACATATCAAACTATTTGTCCCATAAAGCTGGTTCTTAGCTCATTTTACAGGTATTGCTATTTAAATGTTCTCTTTTCATAAGGCCTTTTCTAATTGGTCAAATGGTTCAGGGGTTTGGGAGCTCTAAACGACCAGATTGATTGTTTTACATTGTTTTAAATATTGTTATAATGCAACAATGCCAATCAGCAAACGCCAGCTGCAAGACGTAGACTGAAATTGGTTTGTTTTCATTGGTTTGTGCAAACCGTAATTGACAAAGACATAAAAAACATTCAAACAAGCTAATCTAAACCGCGTGGTACGCCAAAGAAGCACGAATTAGAAAACAAAAACGAACTCGTTTGAAGCCAGGTAAGGTTTAACTGATCCGAAGTCAAAACAGCAAAAGACAAACGCAAACGTTCCAGTAATGTTTCAGATACTGCAGTGTTGCTGTACTGTTTAGTCCACGTGAAACTTTACTGCTGCATCCAACCATTATACATGTAAATACAATTAAAGCCTGAGCCCAAATTTCAAAACTTTTCATGCCCAAATAAACAAAGAATAATTTAAGGCTGCACATTCGACTACTTCTTTGGCAAAATTTTTCCAGCACGTCGTCTACTTTCCGTTCACATTTTTCAAGATTTTCAAGTACTTTTCCAGGCGTGGAAGTTCCTTATTAGTTTCCAGGTTTTTCAAGGACTTGTACGAACCCTGAATTACCTGTAGAGCTTTGCTACAGCCCACTAAGAAGATTAGTTTTGAAACATTTTCCAGCGATGTCGTTTAGTCAAGTAGAATGCACTAACCATTACCTGATCTATTGTGTGCAAAAGTAAAAATGGTAAAGACATTTGAATACAGCTGTAAGGTTACAAGTACAGTAAACAGTACAGAAACACTGCGGTATCTGAAACCTTACAGTGTTCCGTAGCTGTTTTGGCTTCGGATGAGTTAAACCTTACTTTAAGCATCAAACGAGTTCGTTTTAGGGATCGACCGATACAGAAAAATACCGATCCGAACCGATACCGATATTTCCCCCTCATTCCGATCGATTCAGATACCGATACAGATTCCAATACACCGATACCGATAACGATTTTTAAAAAAAGTCAACACGTAAAAAAGTCAAACTCATTCGTACCTCTGACCATAAAAAAAACCAGTCCACACTGCAGAAAGGTCTAATTGCAAAAAGCCGACAGTACGCACGCATTAAATTCACCGAGACACTGTCCTGATGATGTCATGCGATGCGAGCGGTGCTCAGGAAAGGTTTCTCCCAAGCTATAGGCAGAATAGCCAGTGCGCACGGCAGATGGTCGTATCGGCAAAATATCTGTAAATAAACACCGATACAGATCCGATACCGATGCACGAAAAATACCGATAATATCTGTAAATACCGACACCGATTTTAATAAAAAATGTAGCATTTTTTTTATTACCTGTAATATGTTATGTAGCATTTTTTGGGACTTCTGGTAGCATATTTCCAAATTCTGATTTGGTCGCACTGTCAGGAAGGCTCTAGGATAAAAGACCTTGGAGATAGGACTCAGATGCCAAATCACTATTTTTTGCCACATCACTATTCAACAAAAGACATGGGTGTCTAGTTCTCTAGTGATCTGAACTTCAACTTCCACTGTGTTAACATCGTTAAAGCAGCTAATCATGAGTTACATTTATTAAACAACTATTATTATTATTATTACTATTGGTCTGTTTGAGTGAGATAATCGAGAAACATTTGAGGTAAAATCGTTGATAAGGACTGTACGAAACTGGCCATCAAGAAAAAAATTTTGTGTTTGATTGGTTGAACTGTGTGATCCAGAACGAAACCAAGAATTTCGAAACCTAAACTGAAACTGAAATGAACAGTGTGTTCGGAATTCATAAGATTCCATTCAAGAAAATTAAGGAACGAAAGTGAAACAACATGTCTCTACGATGTGGCGATTGCGAAGAGAAGATGGGAACACAAAATGACTGCGTAAACAGTTCGTCATGTAAGGCCAGGTAGCATTATGATAAATGCTCAGGAGTTCCAGCAGCAACTTGGAAGGCAAAAGGAAAAAAATAAAGATAAATGGAAATGCTCACGCTGTAGACAACCTATTCCGACGGAGAAAGATATTGAAACTGAAGACGAAGGAAGAGGAGAAGAAGGAAAAAATAATAAAGTTGAAGAAGAAGAAAATACAGGGCATACAACTCAAGATGTAAATAGTAGTGAAGAACATCCAAATACATCAAGAGAAAATTTGCAACAACAGGAAGACTTTTTGACATTAATGCAACTGTTTTACAAACTGGATGATAAAATGGACTAAATGCTGAAAAAATACGACACTTTGATTGGAATGCAAAAGGCGTCATAAGACGTCATACAGTCAATTGACTTCCTGACAAAGGAACAACGAGATTTAAAACATGAAAATAGTATTATGAAAGAAAAGATAAAAGAGATGGAAGATAGGCTACTGAAAGTAGAAAACAAGAAAGAAAATACCACAACTCTCGAAGTTAAGATGCAGCAAATAGAAATACAAACAAATGAGAAAGAACAATACAACAGGAACAGAAGAGTGGCTTCCCGATGAAGACTTGAAAGCTATAGTACGCAGAGTAGCAGAAAAACTATAACATCAGATACTACAGACCAGACCAAGTCGAAGCAGCCCACAGGGTCCCAAACAAAAATAATAAAGACAAAGCAAGCATTTAATTTAGTTACGTCGAAGAAGTCTTTTAGCTATCTATAAGGAGGCAACGATGTTTTAATTTGCCATGTTATTTGACTAACTTTTGACACTGAATCGAACGTTGTAAACAGTGGTCGTCAATTTCTGGTACCGTTGCGAAGTTGAAAAAAGCGACGGACGGACGGACGGACAAAGTCGTTGCAATAGTCTTCTCAGCCGGTACGGCTGTACAGAAGACTAAAAAAGGACAATATTATTGGAGAGGAAATAAATGAACAATATAATAAGACAAAAAAAGAAGTACAGAAAAAGTACTACAAGATAAACAGCTGTTTTACAAAAAGATATTGGAGAATAACTTACAAGGTAATAAAACAGTATGGGATACTATAAAAGAAATCACAGGACAGCAAACTAAAAGAGACAGTATTGACCAAAAAATCCAAAAATAAACGTTTCATAATGTATCCTTACAGGAAAGGAGTGAGAAATTTAATAAAAATTTCTTGGACCAAGTGCCAAAAATAAAAAAAAGATATAAAATAAAAACGGAAAAATTTAAATATGTAAAATTTTACCAAACAGAGTACAAAGAAATAAGGTCAAAGAGAAAAGAACATAACAAAACAATGTTTTTAATGGAAGCGACGGAAAAAGAAATTGTGCATATTATCACAGAACTAAAAGATACACACGCCACAGGAATAGATGGTATTAAAACAAGTCATATAAAGGAGAGTTAAGAAAATACTACGAAGTTAATTTGTACTAGCGGAGTCGCTCGCTTCCCTCGCTCATTCCGCGTCGTCTCGCTACGCTCGAGGAAATTTCTTGCTGCAACACGTATGATACAGACAGACCTTCCACATAAAAAACGATGAAGCCAATTATAAGAGTGTAGAATGCGATATCAGTTATCTTGAGAGAAGATCAATATTTTTTTTACGTTCAAGGAGGCAAGCAAAAAGATCGCAAACGCTGATTTTCGTTCACTTCGCTCACTCAATCAGAGCAAACATTTCCTCTGTTTATCTTACATTTCCAAGAACCACACATCACTTGTAATTTGTGTTAGTATACACTTTATATAGGTTTTCTTGTTTTACTTATTTTAAGAATATTGTTCTTTACATTCTGCTCAGTACAGCCTTTTCCATGGGCAATCTTATCACTTTACTTTCTGATGATCCCTCACTTAAAGAAACATCTGCAGAACGTCAGATGTAATCTCCTACGAAGGTGAGAGATGAAAGATTGATAGAGCAAAGCAAGACACACATTGAAAAGATTTACTTTATGTGGAAATCGCTCGCTTTGCTCGTTCAATCCACCCACCTCCGTGCTTCAGAAACACGAATGTTTGACACCGTTTTAAAACCAAATCTATTGTTGTGATTTTTCGATGCATCAATTCATCAACTCATCATTCATCTCGCTGCGCTCGAGAAGACATCTTGCTGCAACACTTATGATACAGACAGACCTAACACATAAAAAACGATCAAGCAAATTATAAGAGTGTAGTATGCGATATCGGTTATCACGGAAGAAGGTCAATATTATTTTTTTTACGTCCAGGGAGTCAAGGAAAAAGATCAAGCAATTTATGAGAAAAGCCCTGTTTCTGATGACAAAAGCTGATTTTCGTTCGCTTCGCTCACTCAATCAGCGCAAACATTTCTTCAGGAACTTGACTGAATCAATGTAACCACCAAGAACCACACACACATCATTGGTAATTTGTGTTAGTATACACTTTACATGGGTTTTCTTGTTTCACTCATTTTAAGAATATTGTTCTTTACGTCCTGCTCAGTACAGATTTTTCCATGGGCGTCTTATCACTTCACTTTCTGATGATCCCTCACTTGGAGAAACGTCTGCAGAACGTCAGATGTAATGTCCTACGATGCTCCTACGATAGAGCAAAGCCAGACACACAATGAAAAGGTTTAGTTTATGTGAAAATCGCGCGCTTTGCTTTTTCAATCCACGTGCCTCCGTGCTTCAGAAACACGAATGTTTGACACCCTTTTAAAACCAAATCTATTGTTTTGATTTTTCGATGCATCAATTCATTGGTTAATACAAAACCAATTTTAAGATGTATATGTGGTGTGTTGCAAAATACGTCGTCCGTGCATCCTCGAGGAGATTTTCATGAACAAACTATGACGTCATGAACAAACATGAAGAGGGTTAAAAAAAAACTTTGACGTTACTTTTTCAGGTTCTTTCGCATATTTGAGGGTGATAATATCAAGTTACAGCGATGAAAATAGGCCTATTAAAAGCGAAATTTAATTATCTTTCGTTTGGTCCTACTCCCATCTTTGTAGGTGCCTTGGTTCCGGAGAAGTAGAGGTACAAACACGCACGCACGCACATCGTATGTTTTTAATGATGTAGATTCTATTAAATAAAACTAGCGGAGTCGCTCGCTTCGCTCGCTCATTCCGCGTCGTCTCGCTGCGCTCGAGGAGATTTCTTGCTGCAACACTTATGATACAGACCTTCCGCATAAAAAACGATCAAGCAAATTATAAGAGTGTAGTATGAGATATCGGTTATCTCGAGAGATGGTCAGTATTATTTTTTTACGTCCAAGGAAGCGAGCAAAAAGTTAAGATCAAGCAATTTATCAGAAAAGCACTGTTTCTGATGACAAACGCTGATTTTCGTTCGCTTCGCTTACTCAATCAGCGCAAACACCGTTTTAAAACCAATTCTATTGTTTTGATTTTTCCCTGCATCAAGTCAATTAATACAAAACCAATTCTAAGATTTATATGTGGTGTGTTGCAAATTACGTCGTCCGTGCATCCTTTTCCAGATCATCTCTCTTTGCTCGAGGAGGTTTTCATGAACAAACTATGACGTCATGAACAATCATCAAGAGGGTTTAAAACAAACTTTGACGTTACTTTTTCAGAGTTTTTCGCGAATTTGAGGGTGATAATATCAAGTTACAGCGATGAAAATAGGCCTATTAAGAGCGAAATTAAATTATCTTTCGTTTGGTCCTACTCCCATCTTTGTAGGTGCTTTGGTTCCGGAGGAGTAGAGGTACAAACACGCACGCACGCACGCACGCACGCACATCATACGTCCTTAATGATGTAGATAATGGAGACAGAAAAGTGGCCAGATCAATTAAAAATACAAGTAGTACGACCAATTTTAAGAAAAGAAACACGAGATGATTTGAACAATTATAGACCAATATCACTAACTTGTTGATAGAAGTTAATGAAAAAATTACCAAGGCTTTAGATGAAGGTAAATTTGTGGGGGCAATCCTGGTTGATCTGCAAAAGGCTTTCGATACATTTGATAAAACAATCTTATTAAAAAAATGTGAAAATATGGGAATTAGAGGGAAAATGTATGAGATCATAAAAAGTTACCTTACAAACAGAAAAGCAACTGTTAAATTAGAATCGACATATAGTGAAAAATCAGAAATTTCTGTAGTACCGCAAGGCTCAGTATTAGGACCGTTACTTTTTCTAATTTACACAAATGATGTACAAGACTGTGCAGAAAGAACGATAATATATTTTTTTGTAGAGGACATGATATTGATCTCCATAAATTACTTATGGGTGGAAATGATAAATAACTTACAACAGGATTTTAATCTTCTAAATGGTTGGTAAATGGATAACGAGATGTATATTAGTGAAGAAAAAGCATTTATAATGAATATAACAGTACCAAAAATGAAAGTAACTGAAGAAACTAAAATTATCATACATGGGGAAAACTGCATGTTCATAAACAAAGGGGATTCAAACATAAACTATGAAACACAATGTAAAAGATTAGAATTAAATTTATTTACAAAATACCTTGGTCTGATAATAGATAAAAATTGGAACTTGAAAACCCATATAATCACGACCATTGACAAATTGAGATGTATTTTAGCAAATATTTACCAATTACGATTAATTTTGGAAAGGAACAATAAAAAAATCTTGTATGAGGCTTGGGTTGCAAGCCAATTGAGGTATGGTACAGAAATATACGGATTAGCTACTGATCACCTCATAGAAAGATTACAAAAAATACAGAATAAAATTGTGAAAGTACTTTTTGGATATAATGACAAACCAACAAAAACAACTTTTTGAGGAAAATGAAATATTGAATGTTAAACAACTTAGAGGTATGATAATTATTACAATAATTATTTCCAGAATACATATAAAAATTACAGTACTGAAAAAAAAAGCAGATTTAGAATACAAACTCGGAGATTACAAATACCAAAATGGTATAATAAATATGGAACGTGGAACAAAAAATATTACATACCAGAAATTTTCAATAGATTACCAAAAGAAACATTATTGTACAATAACAAAAATGAACTTAAGCTAGTGCTGAAGAAATTTTTGCTAAATGAAAGGAAATAATTTTACGTATAGCAAAGCATATGTAAATGAAACTATGTAAATGTACTGCGCTGTATTGTAAGCTGATAGCAAAATGTTTTGTTTAATTTATTAAGTAATTCCAAAAATGTAATCAATTGTAAAAAACTACAAATTATTGTACATCCTTGCTTGTTGCTCACGCTTGTTTTAATTAACATCGAGCATTACCATCCTTCAGGCATTAAAAGTTATTATTATTATTATTATTAATTGGCTTACAATTCCTTCTTTCAGGAACTCTTATGGAATGAGAACCATGAACTTCATTTTACCCTCTTTACTTCACAAACTCCCCATAAATTTATGCGAAATTGAGAATAAATTTAAATTGAAAAAAGAATTAAAAACTTGGATGTTTTCAAAAAAATAATGCTCCTGTTTTAACATACGATTCTATTTACGATAACATCTTTTTTACTATTGTTTGCATTGTACTTTTTATAACAATTGACCACTTGTCAACCTTATATAAAAACTTGAAAATGTGTTTTAAACAACACATCTGTTACCTATATTCTCTTAATTATTTATTCTATTAAATGGCACATATACAGTCTGCGGACTCGGGCCTTCAGATGTAAACCTTACGAATAAAACAATTAT
>JAHWFP010243277.1:40914-56425 GCA_023313725.1 Lithobius niger
ATCGGCAATTTACGGTACAAAAACAATTCAAATCACGTAAAAATTATATATATATACATATTGTTAGGCAGGAAGGGGGGAGGGGGAGGGCGCACCATCCTAAACCCGCCCTGCTGAAGGGATTCAATTTTTGCAAAATTGCTGTTCGCAACATAATTATTTGTTGCTCTTTTTACGGTTTTAAAGGGATATACCTCCCAGCGCCATTTTTCTCGATCCTCCACATCAAGTACGGCCCAAAAGGTCTATTTACTTACCGTTAGTCTTTCCCTTGCAAAAATCCGTTTTAAAATATGGCGTCTAGGAGATTTTCTGTTGAATATTACTAACTTTATTTACGTTCGTCCCGAACTTATATGATGCATCGCGCGCCTACAATGACCATGAAGTTTTATCTGTATGTGCGCAGTACTAATTTTAATCGTTTGCTAGTAATTACTATCAGATCAAAAATTTTAAACGCTAATGCAGTAAAAATTAATATTAATTATTCCAAAAGATCGCCGAAGCAAAATTATAAGACACTAGTGTAGAAAATTATAAATTGTGATTTTAAAATACAAGAATCATTCCGGTTTTTGACGACACAATCAAAGCGTTCACGCTGGCTGGACTATAAGGTGCAATGCCAACTGAGACAGTAGCTACGTTTTTCGCTGTGAGGAACGAAGCTACCGTCTCAGTTGACCTTAGCTGTGGTAAATACGCGGATGTGATCGTCGCGTGGGTGTTATAAGGCAGGCCGGATGTTGCTTTGAAACTCTTCTTTTTTTAAAAAATACAAGCGTAACTCGACACATCCTAATCTGGATGCGCCTGTTTTGCAAAAGAGAACTTTCGTCACCAACTCGCCAACCTCCAAAATACCGGAGAAAAATATGGCACACATTCCTTCCTGATCCATTCGTGTTGATGCATATGTTCAACTTTGGCAACATAAATGTTATAACATTTCTGACACATTGGTCTTCGTTTTCGTTTCCGTCCTTGATTTAAATACTGCCTAATCCTAAACAATTTTTCTTGCAAACCCCGGGAAAAGTTATTTTGGATCGCGGCGCCGATTCACACAGACCACTCGCAGGTACTTGCACCCAGCATTGGTTACATTTCACACACGCTTGGCTGCGCGTCGTTTAGAGAATTAAGCAATAAGCAATCACAAAATGGCTTCTCGAGGCTAAAGTTCAGCAACGGACTTGCAAATTTGACGACAAAACCAATACAGTTTTGTTTTAGAGATGAAATCTAGATAATCTACATTATAATTCTGGATCCCGGCTGAGCTGATAAGAATAGACCCGATAAGAAAAGAGGTAAAAGGCCGGACAATCACTTTAATCGCTTCTCATTGTTTTCGTGCACGTGTAATGTCTTATTTATTTATTTATTTAATCTACAGGAGTCTATCAGCCTCAGCGCTATGCACTCCTACAAACTTACTGTAATGTCTTTGCTACGGTGCCTAACAATTCCTGGTGCACGTGCTAAACTATCGTCCAAACCGTTGATTGTTGATGGGTAAAACGAAATTGGCAGCTGGAAACGATGCTATGGCTTATTTAATTCGCAGATGAAGGGTTTCAGAGCTGAGTTCTGGGCAAACGGGAAAACGGGTCAGGGCTGCGTTGTGCCCGGGAACGATGCTTGAGCATGCCAATTTTTAAAACGGTGCATCCAGTGATTTGAGCCATGGGATACGCTGATTGAGTGAGCGAAGCGAACGAAAATCAGCGTTTATCAGCCAGTGTGCGCAAAAATTGGATTAAAGAAACTTAATTGCGTGAAAGCGTTTCTTATAGCCAGTGTGCGCGAAAATGGAAGCGAAGAAACTTAATTCGGTGAAACATCCAGAATATTGGAAATGGTGTGGCACCGTGCATCCACGAGCGAACCATGATGCACGCAGCCACTAACGGAGCAACCCGAAGGAGGCTTCTCTGTAAGGCAAAGACGTGCAATCGTTGCCAATTGCGGCAGGTCTGCACACGTTCGCGCAGTCTGCCTCTTTCATCCGGTAAATCGCTGCTATATAAAGCACGTTTTAACTAACGAACGGGACCAGAAGGCTCCCACACCCTTGGGTGTGCGGATGCAAGAAGCTAGACAACGGGACAAGACGTACAATTCGAAGACTCTTTTAAGTGGCCGGAGAATGGGATTCTCAAACGGCTACAGGGATTCGACCTATTGTGCGCGCAGCGTATCTTGAGTCCTGCAGATATTTTACGAGCGGCTACATCTTCCTGGAGAGAGCGGCTTTCATCGACGGCCGCCATTGTTTTTGTCACCATCTATGATATCAACAAGGTGCTCTGCTATCGAAAACATACAATCGATTATCTGTATTCGTTCTTGGGCGAACTCAAGATAGGCCGGCGGACACTATAGTCTGGTGCGCAACGCCTTGCAGAAGGGCACGCGAGGAGGGAGTAATTCGGGGCTTAAAGCATAAAGATGTGTTGTCTCCATTACTCGAACCAACACCGTCGCACCTTGAGAGCCCTTGACCGAGATTTTGGAACGACGAAACTCTCGCAGCAATTTGAAGACCAAATTTTTTTTTCCGTCACTTGGGTATAGCAACACAATTCCGGTCGCGAATCTACACCTAGAAAACGAGAAAGTTTGTGGGATTTGAAGCCCAAACGTAATTTCGGATCACGACGAATTTTCGGACCACGTCTTTAGGCCAGCTTGGAATTTAAATTCGAAGTTTGGTACGAAGGTGCGCGTAGCACTTTCGTCACGAAATTAGCGATGATTTGAACTTATAATTTGGGGGCCCATTTTTTTTTTTTTGGACGACTTCACCAGGTTAGGACGTCACCTTGCAACACCAGGACCAAGAGAGGACCAGGAGAAGAGGACGCCGCCGAATGGAGAAGGGGACCAGGAAGAGAGGATGGGGGAGTCAAGAAGAGGACGACGCCAAGTAGACGCCGCCAGGACTAGCCACATCAATGGAGGGATTAGATACGGCTGTAGGAAGGTGGAGGACGATGGGCCTTCGCATCAAGGTTTTCTGCTGGGGGACGACCAGGGGGTGGACCAAGAAGAGGCCACCAAGGTTAACCCTTGGGGGAATATGGCAGATGGAAGAGAAGACTGTCGGGAGATGAAGGTTTCCACTTTGTAAATAGAATGCAAATAACGAAATTGTATAGACGGGAGCTGTACATATCATATCTGAGAGCTGAATATTTATTATTTTTTCTCGGCAAGACTTTACTTTGTGCAGAATGTCTGAGGGAAGAGACGTTGTCGAATTTGTAAACAAGGAAGTAAGGTTTTATTTTCACCAGGAGGATGAAACTGGAATGGTGCTGTTGTGACCATTGTCTAGAAATGTGGGTAGCGGATTTTGTTGACCACGGAGGGTCCACGACCTTCTAGTGTAATTCCGATTTCCGGTGGCCAGTTTCGGATTGGTCTACACAACGTTGCAGAACCGAGTGGGATTCTTGTGCGTTTGAGCTAGTTTGTTTTAAACAGATAGCTTCTGAAAGGGTCTTGTTTGGCACAGACGCGTGCTGAATCGTCGGCTGAGCAGCAGCTCATACACGTGGACGAAGAAGAGGTCGCCACGGTTACCCCTAGGTGCGGGAGACCTGTCGTGATGAGAACGTATGAAAGGTTAACGCTTTCACGTTGATGTAAATAGATGGATTGTACATAAGGAAAGTGTAAATAGATGGACTGTAAATACGGAACATGTACACAGACGGCTTGTAAAATATATTCTCTAAGCGTAGTGTAGTTGATATATGTATTTTTTTTTGTGCACAAGTGTAAACATTTCATGCAAACGGATGGGTGGCACGGACCAAGTGCTGCATCGAAGGAAGGAGACTGGATAGTGAAAAGAAGATGAGATGCAGGGCACAAGGAGGTGCACATTCAGATGTGCACAGGGATTGGTGCACTGGGAGAAGATTTGGTGCACTTGGAGCGCTGAATTTGGTACTTACAGGGAAGAAGGCAATGTGAAGGCAAGGACAAGATCAGTCGGGGTTTGTCCGAATAAAACCCAACCCAAAAAAACCACAATAAAACCAACTAATGAGTCCAACCCACCTGAAAAACCACACAATAGAACCCACTAGTGGTTTTTTTTATCTATTTTTCCTATTATTTTATTTTACCTACATGTCTTAAAAATCATCCGGCCTGCAGCTACACCCTAATCGCAAGCAACGATTAATCTTCATCCAAAACAGTGGTGAAAGATCATGATTTTACCTTTATGCAGACAGCATGTACCAAGTCTCTTGTATCTACACCCCTCCCTTCACCCACCCAAAACAAGGAAGAGGTCCTGTCACTTTGATTTCGCAATGGGCCTAACAGGCGACATGAAGGGCAAACTTGATGGGGAAGGGGGGGATTGGTAGTCCCTCTTTACTCAACTGCCTAACAAAATTCTGTCTTTCTTCGTTTGAGAAAATAACGAACGATCCCAACCGCGGAAACGGAATTTTGGTAAAAGCTAAGGTAGAAGTCGGTCAATCGGATGCGTTTTTAAACACCAACTCCCATTCGATCTCAACCCCAACTAAGAACTTCCCTGTACTTGCCGGATGCAGGAAATTTCCCTCAGTTAGGGTTGAAAGCAAAACTGAGGTTTGGGTAAAAACGCTGAGCCTAAAGTCCGATTAATATGTTCTTTTCGGCAATCGCCTTAGCTGATCCCACTGCGACGCATTACCCATTACGCATATTTACTAGACAAGCAGAATTCCTGTCCCCGGGAAGGGGGGGGGGGGGGGAGGAGGTTGAAGGTATTCCTGAACAAGCCTATTGCATAGTCACAGCCTTGAAGCAAAGTTGAAGTAATCTTGAAGGCATGAAGCCAAAGTTTGTAAATTCAATTTAGCAGGCGTTTTAGTTTGAAAGGTCGGAAGGGAGGAGAGGTTGTAGTCAGGGAGCAGTTGTAGGAAATTTAGGGTCACTGTGCACAATTTGCCAACTTTTATTTTTCACTTGGGAGTTGTTGTTTACATCCGAAGGAATAGTTTTCCACATTTTGCCACCTTGGTAATACGCATTTAATATATTCTTTGGATCCTCAAAAAATAGGATTGTGAAAACTGATATTGGATATTTCTACTATAGTGGGAATACTAGTTCGAAAGGTGGGATAATGTCTTCTTTGCAACAAGGGTAGTTGAAAAGGGTCTACGACTGTTCGGAACCGGGCTACGCCCGTTTTACTGAGGGCTGGATATATCACAGTCACCGTGGGATTTTTCGCACATTTTCAACTTTCAATTGCTATTGTGACGTGTCTAATTTAGGTAGATGACTCCAATTAGATTCATTCGAAAGGTGGGGATATCTTCTTTGCAACAAGAATAGTTGAAACTAGCTGTAACATACGCCGGCTAGCTGGTTCCCGCATACCTGAGCGTAACACTGTAGTGGGCCCCGGTTTCCCCTATTGTGTGGTCTGAATATCCCCATCTCTGCTCCCTCTTCCTGCTGATTTGTGTTATGGAAGTAAATGTTTATTTTCAATGGAGGCCGCCCTCCACCCCCTCCCCTCCCCTTCTACACCCTCCCCCTCTACACCTCCCCCTGTATACCCTCTTTCATTGTAGTGCATAATAATGATGAATTTGCTTGCCCAACCTAAGCGTATTATATATATAGAAGATAGAAAAAGATGGTCTACGAACGTTAGGAACTGAGCTACGCCCACTTTACTGGGGCTGGTATCACAGTCACCATGGGATTTTTCGCACATTTTCAACTTTCAACTGTTATTGTGACGTGTCTAATTTAAGCAGATGACTCCAGATAGGTTCAGTCAAAATGTATAGTGATGCCTTCTCTGCAACAAGGGTAGTTGAAAGGGTTTACGACTGTTAGGAACCGAGCTACACGCGTTTTATTTCTAGGGGCTGGAATCACAGTCACCATTGGACTTTTCGCTCATTTACAAATTTCAACTTGTGCTGAGACGTTTCTAATTTAGGTAGATAACGCCAGTTAGGTTCATTCGAAAGGTAGCGATGCCTTCTTTGCAACAAGGGTAGTTGAAAGGGTATACAACTGTTAAGAACCAAGCTAGGGGCTAGTATCACAGTCATCACCGTTGGATTTTTCGCTCCTTTTCAACTTTCAATTGCTATTGTGACGTGTTTAATTTAGGTAGATGACGCCAATTAGATTCATTCGAAAGGTGGGACTACCTTCTTTGCAACAAGAATAATTGAAAGCATCTATGAGTGTTAGGAACCGAGCTACGCCCTTTTTACTGGGGGCTGGTATCACAGTCACCATTGGATTTTTCGCTCAAATTTTCAACTACTATTGTGATGTGTGTAACTTAGGTAGATGACTCCAATTAGATTCATTCGAACAGTGGGAATGTCTTCTTTGCAACAAGGATAGTTGAAAGCAGGGATCTTGGATTATACGTAGCATTGATAGGGTCGGCTTACTTAGTATTACGCTTTACCGCAAGATTTTGGGAGCTGCTTTGCCATACTTCAAACGCGTCTGACGTTTCTGCTCCCAATTCGCGCCATTTTACTGATTCTTGCATTTCATTGGCTTTTGATTTTGCTGATAAATCGACACAAAATTGGACAAACAAACGAACGAGTACTCATCATCAAACGTAAGCTGGACCGCTGCAATTGTTTAAATTGTTTTAAAGTGCATTAACATACCAGTACAATCGACAATGCGACTGAAAATAGCAATGTTTGTTATAAGACGGAGAGCGCTGTCACTAGCGATCATCGTAAAAGCACGCCATTGTTTTGGTTTCGACGCGACGCCGTCAGCTACTCTCATCTTCGATAATCTGGTAAGAATTTGTTGTTTTGTTTTAACAATGTGTATTTTAACGTTCAGTAAAGATTGTGCGATCGGATATTTCATCATTATTCATCAATTTCGTTAAAAACTACTCGCCAGTTGAAACAAACCTTTTTGTTGGTTTCGAAAAACCAAGCCTCATCTGCTTCGAGGATTGGTTTGAGAGCAAAAACGTCATCAACTGAATCTTCCTCGTGTATACTTTACCACAGGAAATATCTGAGCTATAGCTCAGAAGCATTCAACTGAGTGAACCGACCCGATAGATAATAGAAGGTCTCTGGTTGAAAGAGTCTACGACTATTAGGATCCAACCTACGCCCGCTTTACTAGGAATTGGGATCACAGTCACCGTAGGACTTTTCTCTCATTTAATTTTCAACTGGTGCTGAGATGTTTCTAATTTAGATAGACCCTTTAAACTACCCTTGTTGCAAAGAGGCCATCCCTACTTTTCGAATGAACCTATTTGGAGTCATCTACCTAAATTAGAAACGTCTCAGCCATCAGTTGAAAGTTGTAAATGAACGAAAAGTCCAATGTCGATTGTGATACCAGCCCCTAGTAAAACGGGCATAGGTCGGTTCCTAACAGTCGTGGAACCCTTCAACTACCCTTGCTTCAAAGAAGACATTCCCACCTTTCCAATGAATCTAATTGCAGTCATCTACCTAAATTAGACACGTCAGAATAGCAGTTGAAAGTTGAAAATGAGAGAAAAATCCAACGGTGACTGTGATACAAGACCCTAGTAAAACGGACGTAGCTCGGTTCCTAACAGTAGTAGACCCTTTCAGCTACCATTAGATGGTCCCTATCTAAGCTAAACAATTTCGGTTAGGATTGATGGAAAGAATAGATCCTCACCTTTCAGAATATCCTAAGCATATCCATTTCGGGCTATTAGAGGGCTCGCAAGAGCACTTTGAATTCGAAAATCAACATGCACTTTCGCCTTACGCCACTATCTCTTCACCTATAAATGGGCGTAGGACGGTTTCTATCTAAGCTAAACAATTTCATTTTCATTGATGGAAAGAATAGATCCCCACCTTTCACAAAAGCATACGCATGTTCATTTCGGGCTATTATAGGGATCACAAGAGCACTTTGCATACGAAAATCACTGTAACAACCAATTGTAAAAAGGAGCGTTCGCGCGAATTTACTTTAAATACGATTTTGTGGTACAAGGGTTGTTCTTCCTTAAAAGATGTACATCACCTTTCCTGTCCAGAATTGTATGCGGAACGTTTTTGCTTCACATTATGCTTTTGATTTGTTGACGGTTAAGGAGTTACAGCCAAATAGCCGTTTTTTTCTGGTGGCTATTTTGAATTTATGACGTCATTGCATGAAATGCAGCGTCGTTCCATAGGTTATCTTGTTTTGTATATTACTACCTTCATTCATGTCGATTTATACGTTTGTATCACTAAGTGCACGAATATTGTGCTACGCCGCTCTGCTATTAACACATTTTGGTGCACCCTGTAGATACACGTACATAAGTATTAATTTTTTTTATTGTTCCCTCCTGCTCTACCACTCTTCCTTATTACATCTCAATTAACAACCTTCAATTTGCCTCATAAAAATATACATTTTACTGTATTTTAAGTTGATTTTATTTTGCTTCACAGTAGTAGAATCGAAAATTTGAAACCTTTATATTTGGAGCACCCTGTATCTATCCAGCGAGGGTTCCCACAGTGGCTACAATGACATGCTAACAATGAAGTCCACATGAGAAAGAGAAGTTGGCAAAACGTGCAAGCTTTACTGCAACTGCTTCCTGACTATTGGTTAGCACAATTTCGTAATTAAAAGATATCATATTGAGATATTCAACTTAATTTTGAAATCAATCTAGTTTCTAAGGAGAAATAAGTATTAGCATAAGTGAATACACTGTCTAAGTCTATCCACCGATTTACGTATATCATTATGTAAGAAAATGACATTTCGGCATAATTCGCAGTGTAAACCACGGGGGAAGGAAGGCGGCTGCAATTATAGGTAACTGGGCGATTTCTGACCTAAACGCAGTTTAGATGGTAATTTCTTTTTGCTAGAAAGTGACTAAAAGCTTCATACATTCATGGAAATCAACGTTTATATCCTTATATCCTTAAGATCCTTATATCGTGATATTTCAGCACCAAAATTCGCAGTACTTTCCGCGACGGAGTCAGGCCTAAGCAAACCCCGCCCTGGATGAAGTAAGATTCGAATTAAACTATGGGCTGTTCAGGGTATGTCACTGAACCTTTTCATGTGGTTTTGAAAAATGCCAAAGCATGTTTAACGGTTAGGCTATAACATTCTATAAAAAAAAAACATCTAAGCTAGGCCTATTCCGTTTTACTTTCTATTTTCCAACTAAGAAAATTCTGCCTGAGATGTGGGGGTGAAGGTTTCACATTTGCAGGCGCAAAGGGAATTTTCTCTTGGTAAAAGGTGAAGGCGAAAGTGAAACGGACAGCTGCACTGTAGACCTCTTATCAAAATATTGAATAAAATGTATTAAAGTAAGCTGTAGCATTGTGACCACTGAAAACTTGCTTTATTCCTGATTCTTTATAGTGTTAACTTTGCAGTGAGTAGGTCTATGTCAGTAAAACAAAAATTATTAAATAACTTCCACATTTTTAAACATTTCATGTAGTATCATCATGCAAATTTAAAAAAAAAACAAAGGCACAATGGAATGAAAAATTTCTGAAATAGCAGCCTAATTGTTTGTTGTTATTTTCCTCTAAGGAACTATACTGCTGAAACGGAAGTTTTACAGGGTTCAGAGAAACTTGATGCCCCTCCCCCCCAGTCTGAATTCATTTTATTTGCCCCTTACATACCTTTCCTCTCCCCCCCCCCCCCACGCGCCCACCAAAAAAAAGTTTCCTGGATGGGCATTACCACGAAAACTCACACGGTGAATTTTCTATTCGCATTATTTTCGGCTTTTTTTCTGCCGGACTTTTTACAGAACCAACGATTTCCATGACTTATCCCGGTTACCAGGCTAGAGGTTCACAAAAATTAAATAAATAAATAAAACATAAAATAAAATAAGAAAAAAAAACCCGCAACTTGTTTTGAGGAGGTTGACCTAAAGAAATCGAGACCTATGACTTATTAGCATAGGATAAATTGTTCTACTTACAGTTGCTTGTGGATCCTCTTGTTGACCATGGAGGCATCTCGACCAATAGATCTCAAATTGATGACTGTCAGCACGAAGAAAACAAAGTTGGCAGCCAGCAGAATTGCAGCAGGAACATACATAAACAACAATCGGGAATAGAGCGTGGCAAACCAGCAGTTTCTCCAAAACTGTGGGTTGAAGGGATTTTCTGCTGGGGTGAGGTAGTTAACAGCGGCAGCAGACCCAGCTAAAAGTACGGGCATCCCCCACGCATACAGTGAAGCGCCCAGAAACCCCGATCGGGAGTTCATGCCCTGTAAGTTATGGCTGGGCAAGCGTTTCCATATGTCGTAAGCCATCACATTGAGCCAAAAAAAGGATGTCAAAAATGTCACATTCAAGAAAATTCCAAACAACGAACACAACGTTTTCCCAGGGACCGGAGACCAAGTTCGGATGAGGAGTATGATATAAAATACTAATAAACTGAACATGTGGCATAATAAGTTCTTGGTGTGATGTTTCATTGGTTGAGTACCAAGGTACACGACAATAGAAATAAGCATGCTGACAGCCGATATCATCCATGCCGTTGCGTACATATCTAACATTTGGGTAGCTTCTTGGGCGGCTAGTTGGGCGCGACGGGGATTGCGCTTGCAGACCACGACTACTTGGGGTGTTGAATTCCTGATTGAAAAGTCTCCTGCTTGGTACTGTTGATGGTAAGCCGGGATCCACATCGTCATATTGTGGTTTTGCAGTTCGTACTCTCCGAGATCGAGGGGCCAACGCTTGCATTTGATAAATTCCGCTGTGAACGGGTAACAAAGCTTTACTCCACCCGTAGTGTTTGTGTAGGCATCGACTGAAAATATCAAGTTGGTAGTTTTTATCCTGACACTGCCGTCCACTCCCAATGCGTACTCAGCATTGTTGACTGTGATATTCTTGCAGAGGGGCCTTTTTTTCATTTTCTCGTAGGCGCTCGTGGGTACGCATTCTTTAATGCCGTCGTAAAACGTTTCGTCCGAGCTGCAATTTCGTCGGCAGCCGTGCACGGTGCTGTCGTACACCTCGTCAAAGCCGCACACGTGTTTACTCACGGTGATCCCGATTTCCGTAGTGGTCAAGGGATCCGATTCGTCCGTCACAACCGGTCGCACTCTGTTGTTCAGCAATGAATTCCATTGTCGCGTGGTTGCATTCGGTCCGGTCGTGTTTCCAACTTCACCTTCTTCGAAAATTACATCGTCTTTTTCTTCCCGATTTATTTCAATTCCAACCGGCCACACCGCATCCCTCGGCCGGATGAAAACTTTGTTCTCCGACTTGGGGACGACCCCTGACACAGCCTCTAGGAGGAGGCACAACCCCAACACAACGACCACGACAAGTTTCATTGTAAAACCAATTTCGCTACTAAATGTCCGCAAGAACCTGCTTCGCATTTCTCACGGCACATTGTACGCACAACGCAACGGATCCCTACAAAAAACCTCACCCTCACAAGTCCGTATCATAGCCAGTGATTAGCCACAAAACGAAGGATTCACTTTTACCGTTGTTGCACTCGCACTTATCTATCACGCAGCGCACATGGCCAAGCACGCTCAGCACCGCTCTGTGCCCTTTCCTGCCGAAACGGCAGTTTCCGCCTCAGTCATTGACCACTACCTACGATCTACGATGACGTACATCCGACGACCACTAAAATCACTCGGGGATGGCTACACACACGCTCCTTGGCTCCTCCGAACCCCAAGCCATAGTCCTTTGATTTAACGAACCGACGAACCGACGCCCAAGCCACTATTTTGGATTTTCCCGCTCGGGGGCAGTCTACACAGAACCAAGGCAGGCCGGGCGGAAGCGCTGCGAATATTCTAATCGCTCTCGAGTGCGGCTCAACTAGCCAAACACTCTTTTATTCAGCCACAATGACGAATCGTTTCAATTTCTCACGTATTCTTGTGAAGGTCAACGTTGCTTGTGGATTGGTCTGCCGTCAACAAAAAAAGCAAACTTAAAAACATTTTGAAACCGAGATTGAAAGAATACGCGATTTTTTTTACACCGTTTCCGCGAGTCGCGAATAAGGGACTTTTTTTTTTTGGTGGGGGGGGGGGGGGGGGGGGGTGGGGGTAGGGGGTGGAGAGTGATGCCTATAATAAAGGTGAAATCCAGTTCCCAACACTAAATGTGGACTTGAAAAATCGAAAAAAACATGCAAATCCAGGTGTTAAAGCGCAGTAACGTTATTTTTTTTTAATTATTTGCTTTTATTTTAAAAATTTTCATTTAAATTTTGTTGTTGCCAGAAACGTCAACTCTCATACTGTCGAGAGATACTGGTGTCCACTTTAAATAAATAGGATTTTCTTGGATGCAATATTACGACTATTTTTTCCCATCTCTAACCAAAATGTTAGCAGTCAGATTCAAAGATTAGGGAGTGGGGTATCCAATTAAAAAAAAAATACTTACACTATGCATATAAAATTAAGATAAGTTCGATGCAGGAAGAACATGCAGTTGTAATTTTAGTTTAATCGCACCAAAATCTAATTAGTCAATTTTTTTGTATAAAGAAATCGGGGAAACGGGGTAAACCCATGACTGTTTATGTCTTTGCATTGGGGAAGGGTTGTGGCGGAAATTACATAGTTTGAGATTTACGTTACGCATCGGATAAGCGATAAACAAACAAACACCCATCGTAGCGTCCGTGGACTGTATCTTCTACCACCGGTGTCTGTTTATATATCTTTTGATTGCAGTTGCATTTCTTTCGTGTTTTTAAACTGTTAGATTTTTGGCGGAGCAAGCGAGCGAAGTGTAGCCTATAACGGACACCAAGTTGCAAAATGTTGGTTGGTTGGTTCGTTCGTTGGTTGCACTTTCGTACCAAATTTCATACCAATCCGACCTTTCATTTGTGTGGAGCCCAAACGAAAGGTCGGATTAGTGTATGAATTTGGTATATCGCTTTATACCCCCAAACAGGGCCCCCCACAACGGGGGGGGGGGGGGGTCAGGTGGACCCACTGTACCCAGGCCCGGTCACTCGAGGGGCCCGCACGACCTAAAAAATTGTTGTTCGCAATTGTGAGTTTTGATGACTATGAGTAATGTAGTCGATTTGCGCGTATTGTGAATTTTTTTTACACTCGCAACAAACAATAACTCCAATCCAACGGCAACGGGCACGGAGCAGGAGCAGGAGCACTGTACTGCAAGATTGTCAGCTTGTTAGGCAGAAAACGTAAGCAGCCCGGATTAATGAATGAACCAACCCGTTAAGCACAATAGTGGGCGACGAATATTATAACATAGTGTAACCTTTTTACGATTTCAGTCGGAGGAGAGGGGCCCCCTTACTTTGATGTGGGGGCCCTGCCCCCAAATGTATATCTGAGCAAAAATTCTCCGTAAATCGAAAAATTATTACGGAAGAAATTACAAATTTTTCGAATTTATTTCTAACACTCACCATTGTAATTTGGAATCATAAATGCTTAAGGAATTCCGACAAAGCCTACACCATGCTTGTGGTAATCAAGTGAACTTTAGAAAACGCAGCAAATTTAATTTTTGGTTACTTCTTTTTAGCTACTAACCTTTTTGGATGCAACTCAATGAAATAATAACATTTGATCGTCCCATTTAACCACTACAGGAAGACACACAACCATAAAAAACAAAAGGATTCCGTTAACGACACACCAAGACTTTCTATATTTAAAAGACTTGACGCTCGGTTTCACGTAGCATGTTGCGCTGAACTGAAAGCACGAAGAACGAACTACCCCAGTCGTAGCATTGATTAGTGTTAGCGGGACGCACAAAATCGTGGTAATCCATTTACTATTAGAATTACCGGACTAGCATCACTAAACGAACATATTTTACGGCAATGGTGACTATTCTTGAAGTCTTCGGACAATTTACTGCTACGACGAAGGATCGTTTAACACATTTTTAATGAGAATAGAAAACGCAGTAGCGTATTACGCCCGTTAGTACGGGAAAAATAGACCCAAATTGGCCAAATAAACGAAAAAATTAGTGCATTGATGAAACTTTGCTTATAACTTCGTTTTGACTGTAGAATTAAATATTCGATGAGTCCCTAAGAGTAGCAATGGTGGAACATGATTTTTAGGGAGGGAGGGGCCCCCCAAAATCAGTTTTTTGGCTGTAACTCCTTAACTATCAACATTTCAAAAGCATAATGTGAAGCAAAAATGTTCAGCACACAATTCTGGACAGGGAAAGTGGTATACATATTTTACGTAAAAGTAACAGTTGAAGCCCAAATTGAATTTAAAAGTTTACCTCCCCCCCCCCCCTTAATTTTCACTAGTCTCCTTTTTTCAATTGGTTGTTATAATGATCTACGGTTTCAAAGTGCTCTTGCGAGCTTTCTAATGGCCCGAAATTGATATGTTTAGAATATTCTGAAAGGTGGGGATCTATTCTTTCCAGAATTCTTATCCAAAATTGTTTAGCTCAGATAGGGACCGTCCTACACCCATTTAAAGGTGAAGTGACAACAGTGCAGCGGCGAACATATACAGTGATATTCGATTTCAAAGTGCTCTTGAGAGCTTTTTAATAGCCCGAAATGGACACGTTCAGGATTTTCTGAAAGATGAGAGACCTATTCTTTTCATGAAGCCTAACCGGATTTTTTTTTAACTTAGGTAGCGACCGTCCTACGCCCATTTAAAGGGAAGAGGTAATGGCATAGCGTTGAAAGCGTATGGTCATTTTCGAATTCAAAGTGCTCTTGTGAGCCCCGTAATAGCCCGAAATGGACATGATTAAGATTTTCTGAAAGGTGGGGATTTATTCTTTCCATTAATCCAAACTGTTTAGCTTATATGCAAATACAAATATGAGACTAAAATGATACTTTGAAATTGACAGGTGCAAAAACAATTATAGCTACGCCGTTAAACATGTATAAGACGGTACCTATCTAAGCTAAACAATTTCGGTTAGGATTGATAGAAAGAATATATCCCCATCTTTCAGAAAATCCTAATCATGTCCATTTCGGGCTATTATAGGGCTCGCAAGAGCACTTCGAATTCGAAAATGACCATACTCTTTCGCCGCTACGCCATTACCTCTTCACCTTTAAATGGGCGTAGGACGGTCCCTACCTAAGTTTAAAAATAAAATCGGTTAGGCTTGATGGAAAGAATAGGTCCCCATCTTTCAGAAAATCCTAAACATGTCCATTTCGGGCTATTAAAAAGCTCTCAAGAGCACTTTGAAATCGAATATCACTGTATACGATCGCCACAGCGCTGTTGTCACTTCACCTTTAAATGGATGTAGGACGGTCCCTATCTGAGCTAAACAATTTTGGATAAGAATTCTGGAAAGAATAGATCCCCACCTTTCAGAATATTCTAAACATATCAATTTCGGGCCATTAGAAAGCTCGCAAGAGCACTTTGAAACCGTAGATCATTATAACAACCAATTGAAAAAAGGAGACTAGTGAAAATTAAGGGGGGGGGG